>VZRX01008783.1:0-70776 GCA_013398075.1 Notiomystis cincta | reverse complement strand
GCTGCCGCCGTGCCTGGGCCCCTCGACAAGGGCTGCAGCCTGAGGCGAAGCCTGCGCCTGCCTGCTTCCGCCGCCGCCGAGGGCATGAAGCGACCGCTGGGCAGGTGAGCGCCGCCGTCCCTCCGCCGGGCTTTGTTATCCCCGTGTTACCGTCTGCCCGCTCCCGGCGGGAGCACCGGGAGCCTGCCGGGGAGCGGGGCGGCATCGGGCCTGGGTTTTGCGAGCAGAGGGGAAAGGCCGCCGCCGCCGCTCCCCAGCCGAGGAAGCCGCGGAGACAGTCAGGTACGCGGGCTCGGGATGTTCCCCGCCTCAGCCCTGTTTCCCTGACTTCCCCGGTGTGCCAGGAGGGCAAGTGCCGGCCCCACGGTGCCTTCAGTTCTCGGTGCGAAGAACCGGTTAGAGAGCAGGGCGGTAGCGGGACCGGCGGACCCAGCCGTGGCCAGAACAGGATGGGAGGGTTTGGTGTTCGTACCTGGGCGCTGCTGCGTCCAGCCCCCTTTGGTACAGGCAGGCGTTCTCCCCTATAAAAAATCGGCTTGCACAAAATCCCTTCCATCAGAGAGCGTATGTGGAGCAGCAGGGCCCTGCAGGTGGTATTTCAGCGTTTTCGGAAGAAGCTGGTGGCTGTCAAAGTGATCTCTTTCCCATAAATGAATCAGATTTAGGGGTCAGTGGAAGCTGACGTGCGTGACTCCGTTGGAAGTTTAGCCGTGACTTTTTGCCAGCTCTGTTAACGTTCTGAACGTTTTGTGCATATTTATAGTGGGGAAATGTTTATGTACCTTTCTACAAAGACGGTAACAATAGAAGGTGCTTATCACCTTGACCCTTCATCGTGCAAGATTTTGGGGGGAATGCAATACACGATGAAGACTTACCTCCCTGGCCCTCTGCAACAGTGAGTCAAGATACAACCTTCCAGTGTCACCTAAACCAGTATAGCAGTGTTCTTTGTGTTTTGAAAGTGTGAATAATGTATAATGATCAAAATAGCTGTGTGGTTTGGGTAGCTGAAACCAAATTGCTGTGCTTCAGCAATACAGCAGCCAGATTAAAAAAAAAAAGGTGCTTATCAGTGCATTTCTAGTAAATGAGTAATTGTGGATGTTTCTCTGCTGAATTTTCTGAGATTTTTTTCTGTTTTCATAGACAAAATGAACATCTGAAAAGAGCTGTGGATACTTGTCATGTTCAAAGACAGAGGCTTTAAAATGTGATTTCTTTTATTGGGTAATAGCTATTTAATTTTGTGCCCTGGAGGTAAACCTTTGGGATGCTGTCACTGCTCTGTACATGTTATGACAAGCTTTTGGTAATTGAAGATGGCGCTGGGTTGATCTCTCAGTTTCCATGACTGTGCAGTGGATCAAACTGTGACAGTGCTCTGCTTTTGTAACATGTAAAAATTTGGCATATCTGTTCTGTTTGTCCAAGTGGATGTCTTCTAGACCAGTGGCACTCGAATGATGGCTTGCTGGCTTCTTCAGCGTTATGAATGGTGCTGAAGTACCTTTTACTCAAATGGAAATGCTGTCAGTGGTGAGCACTGAACAAGCACTAAGAGCACCAAGTGCAGGCTGTTGGCTTGGTCTGGCAGGTAGGTGCTTTGTGGATACCAGACACAGCACAGCTGTATTATAAGGGTCAAGCTAAGAATCCTGTCTGTGAAAAATTTTCTTGTATTTATTTCTCCATTTATACATTTGAAAAAGGTCACAGGCAAGTTTTCCTCGTTTTTCCCCATGTTCAGGCTTTAAAGCCTGTTTCAGGAATTCCTGAACTCCTACATGGATTCTGGCCCTTCCTCCCCACTTTCTGTCCCCCATCTACCTTGTCCTTTTTGGATCAGGTACTGTATTCCACAAAGCAGTGTTTCTCAGACTCATGACATTATAGGAAAATCTTGTTTGAAATGTGCTTTTCCTTTTCCACATTTTGAGATATCTGTACTTCTGTAATTTTTTTTTCTTTCATGCTGTTCTGTGTTGTCTGCCTATCTTACTGACTTTCAGTGGACCTTCTCTGACTTCCTTTCCTTGAGAGCCTTCAGGCAGTGGTTTGCAGACAGTGTCTCTGTCTGCCAACACCTCCCAGCAGTGTTTTTTACAGGATAACAAAAGCACTGCTGAACTGTGAATCTGATCATGCAGGAAGGGGAGGTCCAGGCAGAAGAAGGTATGATGCCCAGAGATAAGGTTCTCGTCCAGAACAATCACCCTGAGTCGGGTCAGACAGCCTTCTAGCTCCATATCCCACTTTTGGTGGACAGCAGGGAGTGTTTAAGGAAGAACATGAGGGTATGTATTCATTGACCTCCTTTGAGGGGTTCCTCTGACTGTGGTCATTTATGTGGCCAACAAGTTGCTGTTAGACCATTTCGATCCTCATATTTTAATATGCAAGGTCACATTGTTATTGCAGCTTTCCTTATACCACTGGAAATAAAAGTGGTGTTTGATTGTTGCTTTCAATGGATTGCATCAGTTTTACTCCCCAGCTTGCCAAAGCTGTAAGGTGAAAATTCAGCTGCAATGTTGCTGGGATGGTGGAGGTGGCATAATATCTGAAACTGGGAATTTGTACCACAGCAGAATAGTCTTAGCTTGCCCCTTGATGGAATAGTTAAAATCAACACTTGAGTGCTGTGTTAAAGGGGAAGTGGGACTGTCTGTGTTTCATACTGTTGTTCTTTAGCCTCTGCTGACTTGGGGAAGCAGCACATATGTTTGGCTTCATCATGTGGGTTTCCGTCTCTTATTTGTAAATGATACAAGCCACTGGCTAGAAAGGCAAACCAAACCCCAGCAGCGTGGAGTGGCTGCGTAGTTCTGTAGCCAAGGGCTGCTCATGTGGCATATTCTGTGGGTCAGTTGGGCTGCTCATGTGGCATATTCTGTGGGTCAGTTGGGCTGCTCATGTGGCATATTCTGTGGGTCAGGAGCACAGGGTGGCGGGGCTGCAGAGGCAGCTGTGTCTGTAATTGCAGCAGTGACCAGGACACTGGAGCAGCAGCAGAGCTGGTGTGTGCCCTTCTCCAGCACAGCTCACATTCAACTCCTCAGCAAAGGCTAAATAGCATCGTAAGTGATGTTTATAGAATACAATGCTGGTTTACCACTGGCAGCAGTTTGTTCTTGCAGCAGAATTTTTGAATTTTACCAGCACTGCATTTACTCCTCAGTTTTTGTTCACTCATACCATCGCAATGTGCTCATTCATCCAGGAGCTGAAACTCATTCTAAAGAGGTGGCTGTGTTTTTTTGACTGGCAACTACTCTTGTTACAGAAAGTATGTGCATGTGCTTCTAAGTGTAATGGAGATGGATATCTCCATTAATGGATAAATAAGATTCACGTGGCTTTGGCTAGTGCATAGTGTAGTCAGTGTGGCTTTTCTTAAGTGGCTTACAGCCAGAAATGAACAAATATAGGTAAATCCATTTTCTTTCATAGATAGCAGTAAAATCTAATATGATGGTTACCTAAGCACTTTACAAGTTGCTCCTTTAAAAGTGCGTGAATGATTTTTTTTTCCTAAAGGAGCTGTTTTGTTTGAAATTATTAAATGCAATAAATAAAGAAGTAATGAGCAGTGCTTGCTTTTCCTGATGTGTGTGTTTTGTGTGGATGGCCATTCCACTAATATTTCTGTTGTGAGGCATTTTCCAGGTGACAGTGTGGAAGTGCTACATGGATATTAGGGTAGCATTGTGTTTTGGGTGCTTGCTGTGACTCCTTTTTGTGGTCGGTGGCTGTGATGTTCTGAGGAAATGTGTTTGAGCAGCCACAGATGTGGAAAACCTTTATGTGCGAGTAGAGAGAATAGAGAAAATCAAATCAGCTTAATATTGGCATTGATACCAGAGCAAATTCTCTATCTGATTTCTGCTGAACCCTGATCCTGGTGATAAAAGGTCACATGCATGTTACTCTTCACGTCTGTGACGTTTGTTATCTGATCCTCATTTAGTCCCACTCAATAGTCAGACTATAGATATGAAGTATAAATTTTGCCATTCTCCAATTCTCCCGCAAACACTTGTTTGCTACAAATGTTAAAACTTGTTTCTGTCTCTCTCCATGCTGCAGAGCAGTGAAGCTATCCAAATCCTACCTGTGTGAGCTTTGTTCCTTGATACTTTTGTGCTCTGCCTTGCTGGAGAAGCTGCTGTCCCCTCAGGCTCCCTTCGGTTGTCCCCTGTACCTTTGCTCCTGGAGACCCCCGGCTGCTGGCACAAGGCCCTGCAAGGGGTGTTTTTGGAACCCTCCCACTGGCTGGCCAGCCTGTGTATCCCACAAGCTGGATATTTTTGGACTGACGCTACAATTTGGTGTAGTTTCAGTTCCACTGTAGTCACCTGTGTTGTAGTTTGTTGTGTGCAGCTTTCTCTCGAGAGGCAGAAGGTTGCTTTTGTGGTACCATTTCCTGGGAGGTTTCAGTACCATTTCAGCAGGGAGGTGCTGAAGGCAAGAGGCTGCAACAGCCTGCTCATGACTTCCCCTCTGATGCAGCTGAATTTTCCTGGAACAGTGAGTGTGCTCAGGCGTGTCAAATGTGATGTGTGATGACCCTTGGTGCCATCCTGCCCCAGCAGCTGAAGTGCTTCATGCCTTCCCGTGTCTCTTTGGATTTAACCAGCAGTATCTTTCCTCTGACAGAAAACTTGGCCATCTCTGTTATCTGCCCCTATGTCCTCCCAGTGCCCCATCCCTACATCTCTAGACCTAGCCCCCTTTCTCCTGTTGTTACTTTTTTAGAAGCATTTGCAGAGTCTTTTATGATTAGTCCTGTCTGTTCCATTTTAACAGAGATGACAAATACTTGAATTGTTCTCCTGCAAGTTTTCATCAATATATTTAAGGGTTTTTTTTCTCAAGTGGGTTTTGTGCTATTTTCTCTCTTAATTGCTGTCTTCAGGTTAAACCACTTACTTGTCAGTGCTTTGAAAAGAGGAAAGGGGCTGCCTGCATAGAGACATTTCATCAGTCATGGAGCTTTTTCACCAATTCCACCTTCCTACTGGGTAACTGCCTCTATTTCAGTTGTTCTTGAGCAGAATTCACAAAGGAGCTGTGAAATGGTTTCCAGTTACTTGCCTGTTCTTTCTTTCATAGTAAATACAGGTTGAACCACAGTCCCTCCTATGGGTAAAATATGAAAAAGCACTTTTCCTTTGTGTGAGGACTTTTTTTAGTGTGTGGGGCTCTTTTTTGTTGTTGTTGTTTGTTGAATTGGTTTTTTTTGTTCGCGTTTTTTTGTTGCAGTTCGTGCGAAGAGCATGCACAGTAATATTTGGCTCAGATATGTAAAAAATGGTGTTGTGTAACTTTTTCCACATGTATGTCTGCCTTTACTTTTTAATTTGTTTGAATGGTATCACAGTAGCTCTGCCTCCTGTTTTGTGCTGTGTGTTGTCAGCCATTTTGGCAACTTATGGCTAGGGAATACCTCTGAATTGCTCCCAAGCTACCAGTTTGAGGCATTAGGTATTTGTTCTCTGCACCATCTTCCCAGTTTGTTCATCCTTTCTAGCCATTATAATTGTCTTTCCTTGAGATCATTTTCCCCTGAATGTGGGAAATTACTAGTTTTACTATTGTGTTTTTTTTTTTTTTTTTAATTTTGGAATTTTTCTTTTTAGGAATTAAGGATTTGTGAAGCCATCATGTTGACATGTAGCAGTTCTGTGTCTCAGTGTGTTACTATTAAAGCCTATCTTTTTTTCGATATTTTCATCACTGACTGGACTTTTTCTTGATGGAAAATAGGTGTGCTTTACTCTCTTAAGCATCCCTTGAGACTAATAGCATCCTCCTGCAGGTCTGTCTGTATGGTCTAAAATTTTTTTCCTTGGATCCAGTGTCCAGAAAATCTCTGGATTTTCTGTAATAGAGCACAGTATTTTTTCTGCTGCATCTGCTGTGTCTTCTAGTCTTTGAGCTGTTTCCTCAAGTTCCTGTATTTCTCATGGAGACCTCTGCTCAAGCAGGAGTGTTCAGGCTGAAGAGAGTTTGCCCTCTGGTTTTGTGTTGGTCTCCTTGAACTCCTGATTTCGTTGCAGTGCCATATTTCTGACATCATACTTGCCGCTGGGTTCAGTTGCTCTGCTTTGATGGCTTATGTCTGAATTAATAATTACCATAGTATTGCTAATTGCTAGTACTTTATAATACTTTCTGCTTGGGAGCTGCACGAATTGCCTGTTTGTTTGAGTACACCTAAACTTCCCTTGGATTTGGGAGCTCCTGGGACCAACAGGACATCCTAGTCATCTGTGAAGTGAAGGTGCCTGTGGAAACCAGGGTCTTCTCAGCATTGTCATGTTCTTTTCTCCTTTCTGGCATATGGTTGCTGAGACAGAAATCAAGTTCTCTGCAGATGCAGTCACAAGTCATCGCAGTGAATTTGTAGGTTTTCTCCTGGATGCAATGTAGATGTGTTTCTTTTTGGTAAGAACAACACTGTGGTGTTTTCATTAAAACTGATGATGGTGACATCATTTTCTCTCCAGAATTCCTTTTCTGCAGTGTGTTCAAGAGGCCTGGTGTACTCCAGCAGCACTTCTGCTGTATATCAAGAGCACTGTCTGCTGAGTCTGGACTCCTTTGAAAGGAGCAGTGGTGCCTGCTTAGGAGGCTGCAGCCAAGTTACTTTATCCTCCTAGGCCTGAAGGGCAGGTCAGATTATTTTGGTAATCATGTCAGGATGTGAAATTAGTGAATAGGCTTCTACAGCAATTCCCCTATAAAACCTGGGGGTTTGAAAGCTCTGTGGGTACCTGTACTGTGCATGTTGTTGGTGTTACAGTACTGGCCAGCTTTTGACTTTGGGAGCGAGTGACTGCAAGCAAGAGAGGTTTACTAAGGCTGTAATGTGAGAGCACTATGTTAATGTAGCTGTGACTGAATCAGTACCACAAGAAAATTAAAAGAAAGTGCTTCAGCTGTATTAAAACGGTAACAGGAGACCTAGGAGACTTTAAAGCCATTAGCCTGAGGTGGAGTCTGTGCAATTTAAATTGCAGGAGTTAATTTGAAATTCAGCGGAAGAAGATTTAACAGCTAAATATATATACAAGTGAAAGTAGATTTGTCCTGTGGAAGGACACTATGAAATGCAACAGGTTTGTCAAGATTACAGACTGGTTGATCAAAGTATCAGCAGTAAAATTGTTTCTCCAAAGCACTTGACTTTGTACTGTAGTTTATTTTATCGACGTGGCTTGCATTGCTAATGGAGAGCATGTTATCTCTATTGAAAATTGGCTCAATGAAGAGAGAAAAAATTGAGGAATGATAGTGGGATTCATGCTTGGGTTCAAGAGTGTGCAATTTTGTATATCAGCCATCCCAAGGATGAGCTGGTTATCAGTTACTATTGGTAAAAGTGGGAGGAGGAGAGGATTGATAAGGGTTGATGAATAGAGAAGTCAGCAGCTTGGAGCAGATGGCCAAATAGTGACAAGGTCACTGGGACACAAGTGTAGCTGGCAGGATGGTGGGGGAGAGAGAGTAGAGGTTGTAACTGTGGGATAGGAATGGTGACAAAGTGTGAAGCTGTTCTAGGTAAGTCACCTCTGTAAGCTGTCATGTGTCCCTGAATATCCCTTCTCCAGACGGTGAGGCCGCCCTCTGGGCCGTGGACTTTTGCCTTGCTGGCACGCATCTCTTTCTTTCTCTGTCTCTCCCTCTCAAAGCAGTTGGTGAAACTAGAGCAACACTTGGCTTCAGAAATCTGCCTCTTTCTTACTGAAGGCAATTTAAACATTCAAGCAGAATTTCCTAATTTTAGACTCTATCAAGTGCCTTGATCAATCATTGAACTAACAGGAACAATGACTATTTACTTTCCAAATCAAAGTGTTTATTTAACCCAGATTTATTTCAAGATTGTAACTTTTACTGAGAAGTAGAGCAATAGAAAAGATTGTTAGACTAGAAAATTAACTTCTAAAACACAAACACTTGAAAACATTTGAGTCCCACAGCTGCCCTTGTTCAAAACTGTCTGTCCAATTTGTAACCAATTTAAATTGTTGTTAATTCCTCTTGCAGAAGAGATTAGTGTTGAGTAATAAGGGACATAAGGTAATGTGAAGCCTCATCTCCCTTTTTACTAAAGGTGTGCAGAATAAAGAATTTCATATGGCATAACTGAAGAAATACTCTTTTGGAAGGGTACTCTTCAATGGCATTGTTCAAGCTCAGAGCAGAGAACAGAAAATACATTTACCCTGTTCAGAGCCTGGTTTCCTTTCCCCTGGCAGTAAAGCTTCCCCTGGGGTGACTTTTCTGAGACAGAGGAGCCTACACAAATGAGGATGATGTAAACTGGAAACTTGGAGTCGGGGCTTCTAGGCTGCAGCATCCTTGCTTGTGGAACAAAGTGTCTTCAAGGTATTTAAGAATTGAATAGATTTTGAGATGTCTTGGCATCCTCAGGAAGAGAAGCCTGTTTTCTCCGTTAAAGCAGTCTTATCTCACTTTTTGTAAAGTTTTGATTAGTTTCAGAGCAGCTTTAGGAAGCAGAAATAAAGCTGACAATAGGAGTTTTATACTGCTGAATGTGAAAATTGCGAATTGCACACAATGATTGGAAATAGCCCATTCTCTCGTTCTTGCAAATCCTGCAGAAATGCAGTGACTGACCCTTGCTTTCAGTTTCTGATACCTTTGTGCTGTCTCTTGTAAAGCATTATTTCCCCCTTTTGGCTACCAGAGGAGGGACCACATTTCATTTTGATTTTTGGCAGACTGATTTACAAGTGCTGCTTAGTGCAGTTGGTCAGAGCATGGTGCTAATGACACCAAGGTTGTGCGTTCAACCCCTGTATGGGCCATTTGCTCAAGAGTTGGACTCGATGATTCTTGTGAATCCTTTCCAACTTGGAATATTCTGTGGATCTGTTTCATTTTCCTAGAGTTAAGTAAAAATTCCAACACCTTCTTTTCACCTTGGAGTTTGTGTTTTCTGAGTTGGCTCTTCAAGATTTCGTAGTGTTAGCAACGGCTTTGGTTTTAATTGTCAATTTTTTTGAGCCTTCGTCATTTTGAAGTTCTTTCCTCCACAAGATGATAGCTTGAGCTGGAATCTCTGAATAAAGCACAGATGAGCACAGAAACAGATTAATCTGCCTGGCTATATGCAAAATGACCCCCTGTTCAAAGTATGTCAGGGCCAACAGCAGTTCTGTATCTGCTCATACATCTGTTCTTTAACTATGGCTGTTGTGGCCATGCACTGTTTGTTAAGCCTCCCTTCTAAACGGGTCACAGTTACAGAGGACACTGTGACTGCCAGCTGAATGTAACTGTGCTGGGCTGATAGTCAGCATATGTAATGTTTTGGCATTGTTTAATGTTCTTGTTTGCTTGTATGCTTCCAACGGGGAACAGTTGGTCTATTGTAATCAAAATGTATTGCTAATGATGTGCTCTGAATCTAAAAGGTGGCAGTATCACTGCTAACACAAAAACATTCTTTTTCTTCAGGCTTCTGAGAAGGAATGGCTTCTGATCTCTGCTAACAAAAGTAGAGCTTTTTCAGCTGGAAAGTATAAGATGACCAATTTCATGTATTTGAAAGGAAAAATGTCTACAATGCACAAATTAATCTTTTGCTTAGGTGATTTAGATGAAAGGCAGAGCCACAGAGCCTGCTACTAGTGGTAATTCTCAGGCTGTGTGGCTGCCTCACAAGAGCTGCTATGTGAAAAGATGATTTCATGCTTACAAAGTTGTGCTGCTTGGAAATGCAGATTTGTTCCCTCATATGTATCCACAAGAACAAAGAGTGTATCTGGATTCTTGTTCCTGCTGCAAGGTTAACACACGCATGCGAGTCTGTCAGGTTAACAGCATGTTAACAAGTGGTAATTGGTGGGGGGGGAATTGGCTTGACTATACTGTGTGCTGCCTCAATTATGGTGTACATGCAGCAGGCAAGTGGCTTTAAATGGGTAGGAGCTGTGGTGGAGTATTACGTGTCTAAGCTAGTTCTGCTCTTGAAACTTTTCACGTGCACCTTGGTAGTCCTCCCCGTGAAGGTGAGTGTGGTTGGGAGAAATGAGCTTTCCTGCATCAATAAAAACCAGACTCGGCTGGTCTCAAGCTTCTGTTTTGCACTTCCAGTGCTGTTTCAGTCTTCTGGTGTTTATGTTCTGTTTTTTCCTCTTTCATTAGCAGACAGCTAATGTGTTCCCTGGTTCATGGAGTAGTGAAAGGGCTGTGCCTTTAATATAAACCAGCTGTCAGCTGTGAAATAAGTAGAAAACTTAAGAATTCAGTAAACACTGAATTCTACTGTGGAGGGAGTGTACTTGCCACCACAGTTGTATCTCAATGCCAAGCTCAACTAAAATCTAACGTGAGTGACTTCAAATTTGGTTAGTGTCAGCAGCATTGCTGGGGAGCTCTGGAGAAAATATGTTCTTAGGATTTAAACAAGAGTTCCTACCGGAAAGGTTTTGGCACAAACTTAGTGGATGTTGCAGAAGATGCATTCAGGAAGAGTCAACAATCTTAAACCCCTAATCCCCAGGCCTGCTCTTCTGTCCCAAATGTCAATTATTCAGTTGCCATTCGTTCTTTACAACATACTTAAAGTGACAGTAGCTTCTGCCTCTTCTTTTTAAAAATGTAGCTTTCAGGTTAATCTTGTCACACACAGTTCACACTAATGCTAATACCGGTGTATGCATGCATTGAGAAGTAACATAGTTGCTTCTTATGCCATGCTGTCAACATACATTTAAAATAAATTGGTGCTATATTGCCAAATGCTCAGCCCAGTCTTTTCTCCTGGTCTGTGAAACACGTAGATTTCATGCAAATTGGAATGTAAGTTATCAAGGCTGGTGTTTCAAGCTCCTGTCCTTCAAAGGATGTGCCAGTGCATAATGATTTAATCAGACAAGCTGTGTTATTTTGTGTGCATTTTAGGGTAAGTCAGCTTAGACGGTGGTTGTGAAGAGGAGAGCCCAAGCCATGGCATTGGGAAGGGATGGGGTGCTGATGTGGGAAAAGTTAGATATCCCATGTCCTTGTCCTGTGGAGTGTGTAAATGCTTGTGTGAGCCTTTCCCTTATCTTGCTTCACTTGTTCTGCTTTTTGCAAGTGTGTTCCATGCACAAAGGCCCATACATTACCTGCAACTGCTCTGTTATTTCTGCTCATTAATGTTGTACACTGCCTTGCCTTTCCCTCCTTTCATGGGCTTGTTTTTGTTTTTTCCTGCAGCACTCTTGAGTCCTGGCATAACCTTTGCTGGCATTTCAGTGCTATCAGCCAATTGATCAGCAGTGCTTTCCTCCTACTGTGAATGCTGATGCCACATTTTCCCCACTTGATGCACCAGGATCTTGATTCTTGCAGGTCCTACCCATGACCTTTCCTTCTTCTCCAAGCTGAAATGTGATTATGAAGGTCTCAATAGCTGGACCTTGATGGCCCCTCCTGAAAAACTTGATTAATTGAGATGCCTTCCTTTACTTTGCAGTTATATCTCTTGGAGGGACCGAGCTGAATTCTTGACTGGCTAGATGGCTTCCTTCTTGCTATTTACTGTTTTTAGTTAATGCTTAATCACTTCTGATATTAATCAGAAGGAGGCACAGAAGCAGTCTGTGAGAGTCTGGGCTGTAAGAGGGAACGAGGTAGTGAAGTGGGGGAATTTGGGAACTTAAAGTTTCAAACCTCACCTGCATTCAGATAGTTGGAACAACAGTGCCTGAAGCTCTTACTCCAGCCAAAAGGAGATGCTTTATAGTCTTTGTGGGAATAGATAGTTTGCAATATAGAGAAGGAAAGGAACATATCTAAGACAGTGGTTGTACAGTCTCTGTAAGCTGATGCTGTGGCCAAAAGAAAAGGTCCTCGAGGCTCCTTCTTTGGACAGGTGTTTCTACCACAGCTGCTAAACCATCTCCACAAACTTACCTATTTGAAAAGCTAATTTGATGTGTATTTGCATGTATCTGTTACAATGCAGATACAGGGTTGGATCTTTTCCACAATGAACTTCTTTTTGTGGCCACACTAACTAGTGCCAGCTTCAGGCTTCATAGGTGTGGAGATGAATGGAAGGTGGCATAAAGTTACTCATGGAGAGCTTGTCAAATGAGCTGAGGTAAATTCTCTGACTGCAAGTGATGTGGAAGGATTTTTAAAGATGATAGAAGTCCAGAAGGCCTAACTGAAAGCAGCATCACTAGGCATTTGATTTATCTTAGATGGGGAATTTTTAATGGAAAATAAGGGATGAGGTGCCAAAAGTGCTGGTTAGCATATAGACAAAATATTGTGGTTCTGTTTGCTGACATGCAACACTTCTCTGGAAATGTGTATGAAGCTTTCACAGTCTGTCTGTGATACTGCTATAAACAGAGAAATAAGTTAGTGCTGTTCATAGCTTTATACTGCACTTTAGACATACAACATCCTAATCAGCAAAAAAAAAACCAAAGAAGTATTTTTTTCTATAATAGTAGCAAAGAAGAATAAATTTCAGTAGCCAGCAGTACTTTTTATTGTTAGAACTGTTTGTTAGCATTTGGCGGGAAATTCAAAGTTTTATGGGTGTATTGGCATCTTGTAATTTTTGGGTTGGGAGTTTTTTTCCTCTATTGGGACACCTTCACTTTCCATCACTGATGGTGGTGTGTCTGTATAAAAAATAAGCTGTCACAATATTCTGAGAAACCTGAAGGTAGAGCTTGCATATTTGAAAAGATTATAAAAAACTCAGCTTGCTTTTCTTTTGTCTCTTTTTTTTTTTTGATGAAAACACATAGGCTTTAAATTTGTTGCCTTTCCCCCACCTTATTAAGCCCATTATTCCTGTAAATTTGTCTTTTAATTTAAAGAGAAGTAGCAGAACATCCCAGATCTTTGCTTCTGAGCACAATCAGACTAAGTAGGCTGGTGGGCACTATGGAGTTCTGCAGCTTTTCCTGGGCTGAGTCTCTGCTGATGAGGCTTGGATACCTTGCTTCATCCTAGTTTTTTAAGGCAAATATTTAAGAAGGTTTGCTTAGTGTTTTATTCACCTCTCTCTCCCACTTTTCCATTGATGCAAATAGGAACATTTAGTAGCTTTAGCCAGATTTTGAGATTTGGGTAGCTTTTTCTGTCTCTGCCTAGTGGGCAAATTATTCAGCTTTTTATGTATTCTGTTAGCATTCTTTCTTTCTGTGAAAAATCACTGTTCGGTGGGAAGGCAGCTAGTCTGATTTGTTGCGTAAACCTTGCAAACTTTAGCCCATTCAGCTGAGCTCTGGGTCACCAGAGGGAGTTCATGAAGTATGGGCTGTCACAGTTTGCCAAGTGTTTGTGAGAGGAATTAAGTGGGCAGTTGTTTAAGGTAGTATGTCTTTTCTAGGATGAGGAGAAGGGACTGGGATCTCCTGTAGCCTCTTTGCTGTTCGTGTATCTATGACGTGACTAAAACAGTCCCTGATTTCAAATGCTTATTTTAAATCAAGGGATGAACATTTTGGATGCTACAGTGATGAGAGCTGTAGGATCAGGTATGAATTAGCCTGTCACATCTTCTGTAACTTTGATATCATAGAATAGAAATTTACCTTATATTAATTGACTGATTCTTCCAGATAACAGATCTAACAACTCTTATTGTTAATGCTTGGGCTTACATGCAAATGGTTTATACTTGAATTATAGAAGCTGTCAAAGAACAAATAAGGTACCCAGGCTTTCCTGCCGTGTCCCAGTAGCTGAAAGAGCAGATTGTCTTTTAAAACATCAAAAAAGTAAATCGTGTCTTTCACAGACATGGCAGGTGTCAGTAACAATTTATTCCACTGCTGAATGCCTGAAAAATCATGAAGTCCTTTATCCTTATAAAAATATGTTCTACATGGCTCTGTGCAATAGAGTACTTTCATTATTTTGAATAAGTGATAGTTGTGTTTTAGCCCCACTGTTGCACCACGCAGCTGCTTGGAATAATCACATTTTAAGACTAGTAGTTGTCTTCCTAGGTAATCCAGTGGTTATTTAGAAAAACAAGCGCCATCACTTTGAATATCCCTCCTTTCCTACTTCTTTCCCCAGCTATGTGTGCTGATCTTTGATGCCATATGGTCTGGAATATCCTTTTGGTCTGTTGGGGTCAGCTATTCCAGCTGTCCCCCCGCTCATCTTCTCGTGCACCCCCAGCCTCCTTTCTGGTGGGATAGTGCTGCACTGCAAATTAAACATTGAAAGGGAGACTATAATATTTCTTCAGAAAGAGTAAAGGTTCAAGATTTTAAAGAACTTTTTGTATGCAATCTAGTAGGGCTAATTTTCTTTTTATTTTCCAGACTTTTTCAAGAGCAAAAGTTTTCAGGAATTGGTTGAAACTAAAATTCTCTGAGAATGCAGATTACCACGCAGTTTTTGTGCATGATATTTTTAGTTATTTTATGAAACAAGTTTGGGGGGGTGGGGGCCTTTACAATTGTGTTTTGTTTCCAGGACTGGGGTTTGGCGCTTTTTTTGTTTGTTTTTGGATGTTTGCTTAATCCCTAGAATAATAAGATGTGTTTGGGAGATTTGTTTTTTTCTCTTTGTGTTGTTTTTGCAGTGAACTTATCCTGTTAAAGGGATCTTAGTGCAGAAGGAAGGGATCAATCATTCAGATGCTGAGAGTTCTGGCAGATACTACTGTTCCCACTGGCTTTCATGGATTCAGGGAAGATCCGTTTTGGATGAATTTTCCATAATTCAACCTCTCTTTTCCCTATACAGTACTTACAGTGAAACAGAATTAAGAATTGGCTGCAGGCTTCATTGAGAATTCTGTATAGCAGTGCCTGAAATAGCCCAGAATGAGTCATGTGGTTGCCTGTTTGCCCATGCAGGATTGTTCCTTGTGCACAGAAACCAGGAGGGGGCAAACTGCTGGACATGAGCATCTTTTCAGTTTGCATTGAACTGCACATAAAGCAGGTTTTGCAGCAAACCCATAAAGAACTCATATTAATCTTGTCGTAGAAAATTATGTTGTTGGGTATTGCTGCTCAAGCTGTCCAAAAGCTGCTGGCCCCAAGTCCAGATAGAAAGGAGAGACACCACCTCTGAACTCAAATTAGAGACAGCTGAGAGGCTGTCTCTATGCATTCACACACCTGAAAGGCTGTTAAGTTTCTTCCTTTTTCTTTTTTAACTTTTTGACAAAGACAAGTGAAATAAAATAAAAGCTTAATTGGATTGGGTGGCTCAGGTAGTGGAGGAAAAAGAGATTGGATGATCCTTCAGGACCTGCAAGAAGGAGAAGCCCTGCGCAACACCACTGTCCAGGCTCTCTGCAGAAAAGGAAAATGAGTGTTCTTAAAGATCCTACCTGGGCTAAAAACCATCTCTTGTTCAAAACAAGGCCAGCAAGGAAAGCTGGAAGGCTTGCCAGGGACCTGATGTGTGGGCTGTCCTACCCTTTTTGTGGCTGCTGTATTGTTTCTTTGTGCCCCCGTGTGCCTTGGGACTCTGCTGCAGTTTCCAAATTGTAGAATAGGTTGTTTTGGGTACAACTCTGTTTACCCCCAAAAAATCATCCCAGTCCTTTAAATTTCCTTTGGCCCTCATTTTTGTGAATCTTTTGCTCATGTCTTTACCTCCCCATTGTTAAGCTCTTGATCCCTGTGTGAGGGGACAAATGTATTGGGTTTTTTTGTTTGGTTGGGTTTTTTTGTTTGTTTTTTTGTTTGGTTGGGGTTTTTTTGTTTGTTTGTTTTTAAAAATGTTTTCTGTTGGGAAAGTAGGGGGATGTGTTCTTACTATGCCATGTATTTTATTTTTTCCTCTACCAATTTTTAAGTAATTTTTGTCACCTGGTGATCAGGAAGTACCTTGTGTGATCAAAGTCTTGGCTTTCCACATCCTGTGCTCTGAACTCCTGCTGGGAGAGCACTGCTGGTTTGCAGTTTGAAGAGCTGAGGACATGAGGGACATTCAGAGCAAGCCAGAGTGACAGCATTCACTGAACAAACAGAGCCTCATACTCTGGTGTCTGTGGGCATTTTATTTCCCTCTTGCCCCAGGCAGATCACAAAGGCCACGTGGGCTATGGGTGCATTTGTCTATAGATCCTTCTGGGGCTGCAAGCACAGTCTGTGTGCATTTCTGCTAAATGTTGTCCTTGCTCTGATGGGACCAGTCTCAGTCTCTTGTTTCACCCTTGGCCTGCCCTTTCACCCTGGTAGCACGGCCTTTCCAGAGATGCTAATGGAAATACTCCTGGTGTAAAACTGATTCAGATAATCTTCAGGGGAAATTATTTTAATCTGAATCTGAATGCAAGAACATCACCACAGGATCGTGACGATTGGACATTGTTTACAAAACTTCCCAAATTTGCTGGAGAGGAGGGGGCAGCACTCAGGAGAAGCTGTCATGAGAGGACCCCCAGCTTTTCCATGCCAGCCAGATACTCCTGCTGTGCCCAAATGCAAAATGTGCTTGTTCTAAGTGAATGTAGGACCTTCATCCAGATGTAAATTACCAGGAAAACCTTCTGTTTCTGATGTCACTTGCAGGAAAGACTTTCTTTTGTCAGACTTAAGTATATCTGGAGAGGGATGTACTTTTTCATGTTCACTTCAGGAGACTGCATGAAGAAAAAACTACTTCAGGTTTTGCTTGTGTTTGGACAGAACCCAGATGAGGGGCAAAAACCTTAGGTAAATGCAAGGAGGAAAATGTGATGCTGGGGATTTTGTTTTATTTTGGGCTGACCATGTTGTGGTTTTGTTGCTTTGGGGTTTTTTAAGACATTGCTTTTGTTGTTCCAGGAAATCAATTTCTGATATTCTTAAATATCTTCAGTTTGCAGCTGCCTATTTCCTACTTCCCTTGTATTTTCCATCTACGACCTGCTGATTTTTCTGGTGAAAAGGTGGCGACAAAGTATATTGCTTTCGCCTGAACACACCAAAGTTCCCTTTTGCAGAGCATATATTTCCTGAAATAGCTTTTCTTCCCAGAAGGAGGAGTTTAATTTAGCTAAATTGCACACTGAAGATTTACCTGATAATTTCATAACGTCTGTACTTCAGCACGTATTCTTGGATTTATCAGGAGAAAAGCTGTCTGGTGGATAGAAGCTTTGCCCTGGTTACATTCTAAGTAGACATCTCCCTGGAGATGAGGGGTAAACGTCATGTTGCTTATTAGCATCTGACATGGGAGCAAAGATAGGGATGCCTCATTTCAGTCTCCAAAAAGGAGAAACTGGAATAATTCCTGAACTCTGACAGCAGTACCTGGACTATGTCATCCGCAGTGTTTTCTGTTCCTGCTTCCAGCTTGTGACTGGGCCACGGTGAAGTGCTTTGCCACCCAGATCTCTGAAGAGCCTGTGTTTTGATGTGCTCTGGTTGTACCTGAGGAGTTTAGACCTGGCTCTGTTGTCTTCCTAAGCAAGTGGGGTTTTTATTCTGTGAAGTTGAAACCCTGGCATATGCAAAATTCCCGTGGGAGAGCTCTTTTTGGCTGCAGCAGGATCTAGGCCCCAGGCAGGGAAACTTGCTGGAAAGCCCCATCATTCCTGGCTGCTCACCAGTTTTCTGGTTCTTACTGGGAAGGTGATGAGGACAGAGTGTCTTGGTTTGAGGGGAGGATACTCCGTAATGAGTTACCTCCGCTTTTAGCTTTAACCACTCCTTTTTTCGGCCATGAAGAGAGATGACTGTGAGCAGATCTGAGTGAAAAAAATAACCAGACAACATGTTTTAACAAAATACACACTTTTCTTATTGAGGAGAGCTAAGTTATATTCCAATCACTCAGCAGCTAAATGTCAGCTACTCTTTAGTGATCTCCCTTTGTCTTCCAAAAATCCATTCCAGCCATGAAATAGGTGGTAAGTGCTGATGTATGGGTGGCTGTGGAAAGCTGACACTAATCTGAGAGTAGGGAGCAATGATCAGCTGTGATTAGCTCAAACAAAATGTTGTGTGGGTTTTTTCCTCAAAATTGTGGGCAGAGGTGGATCAGTCTGAGGCTTTGGTACTCACTGATGTTCTTCTAAAACCTGTTTTGTACCATTTCCTCTGCCGGTCCTTCGCTGTTTCTGCTTTCCTTAGTATAAGAAACTGGGCTTGAGGTGTGGAAATCTCACTGGAAGCCTTGATGGAGTTCTTTACCTTTTCATTGTCAAATTTGCTGTGGGAAGTATAAAAATCTGTTGAACCTTTCAACATGGGCTTGTTGCAGCCACAGCTGGGTGACAGTGTCCTTGGTAATATATTTTTTCCCCCTCTTGGAAAATGACAGTTGCTTTAGCTTGTGAAGAAAAGGGCTTCAATTTTGGTAGTACATGTTTCTGAAGTCCAGAATGTGGTTCCAGGGTGAGAGGAGACAGACAAGTTGTTGGCAGGTGGTAGTGTGGTGAAGGCAGGTTTTGGATGAATAAGAGAACAGCCTATTCCCTGTGAGCACCTTAGCAATCATGCCAAAAACTTAGCTGAGTGAGGGAGATTGGAATGTGTCCTTTTTTGTTGTGCTAGGAAACTGCTCCTGAGAGTCTTGGCTTCTGAATGACAAAAGCTATTGAGATTTTGAAAATTTTGCTGCATGGTTAAACTATTTCCATCCCATTTCTGTGTGTACACTCATATTTCTTGGACAAATGTGTAAAAAATAGGTCTTTAGGCTCTCTATTTGATGATTTCAACTACCTGACAGTGGCTACATCCTCTTAGCACTAGTGCAGAACAAGTTCAGTGTGTCAGCTCCAAGAATTGCCAAATGGGAGACTAATAATTTCATGCCTTTTGTAAAAATTGTTCTCTGATTTCAGCTGCCTGCAGTTCCCAATACTGAGAACTGTTGGTCACTGGCATGGAACATGATTCTTGCTCAAGACTGTCTGCTGAAAACCAACAGAAATTCTGTTGCCTGAAGGCTTCCCATGGATTATAGTTCTTGATTGCAGGGCTGGTTGAGAAACCTAAGTGCACATGAAATGTTGGTCAACTAAATCATTGCAAGTATGCCTTTATGTAAACATATGTGCATATATTGATATACAGATGAGAGTGTATTTGGTAGCTATTCTGATACAATAAAGGGAATTTTGAGATATATTGCTTAACTAGCTACTGTGTGTTACTTGAATTATTTTTTATTGTTGTTGGGGTTTTTTTTGTTGGTGGTTAGGATTTTTTTTTGTAGCTTATTCTTTCTTGTCAGAATACTCAAGAGAAAATAGAGATAAAGTGTTGAGGCAATTGTTCTGAACTTACGCTGGACTCATAGATAATAATGCTGCAGATTATAAAATTTATTATGCTTTATAACTTAGAGAGGCTTGCTTTCCAGGGCATTGAGAGGTATGAACCTTTTAGCTGGAAAAGGCAGAGTGCGTGCTCCAGTCTGTACCTGAGATCATGTGTAACTTTATCAGTCTCATTACACATAAGTCTGCAAAATATGTGAAAATCTAACCAAACAAAAGCTGATAGTGATCTAAACGGGAAGTACAGTCAGGCTACTTTTTGGAGATGAATGTGTGATATGCATTCTAGAGATTCTGAAATCTGTTAAGGCAGCAGGAAAAAAAAAAGCTCTTGTTACAGAGTCTTTTAAAATGTAGTCAGTAGGGAGTTTCTATTCCCTTTTTCTAAGCTGCATGTCATCAGCTGGTATTTTGGTTACTTCTCCTTTCAAACAACTGAGACTACACAAACTGTTTGAAAATTAGATTTTGTTTAAAGTGTAAATGGCCAGATTTCCAAAAACATCAAGCACACAGATCATTGTGAAAATTGCCCCATAAAAATTCTGCTGTATTCAGCTCTATTTTTTTTTTCTTTTATGCAGGCGATACGGATTATGGTTTCGATTGAGGAAGTTAATGCTCTGGTTGCTGGGAATGTACATAGCCATCCCATTTCTAGTAAAACTTTGCCCTGCTATTCAGGCAAAGTTGGTCTTCCTAAACTTTGGTAAGTGACTTGGATGGGTGAGTGGGTGGGGGGAAAGGGGAGGAGTGTCTTTGTGTTTAGTTTGTTTGCCTTCACTTTCACCCTGCATATGAACAGCTTGTGAAGGACGTGAACTTTCACAGGTTGTAAACTTCCCCAGACCATGGTTTGGAAAGCGTTCTCTGTGGCCCTGGTGGTTGTTGTAGCATGTCTTTATATAAATAGTGACTATGAAGCCAACTTTCAGCCAAAAGAGTTTTCAGGAAAACTGTGCAATATGGCAGATGCATTTTTCTGAAGGATTCAACACAGTTGCATGAATAGACAGCAAGCAAGTGAAATTAAATCCAGCAATCTAAATTTGCATTTAAACCTCCCTTGTGTTGTGTAATGAAGTTTTGAAAAATACCTTCCTCTGATTGTAGAAGCCAGAAGGACCAACTATGATACACTGTTTTTGTATAACTTGTCTAATTTTGATTGTATGCTTTGCATGTTCTCACACCTTGTATTGTGGTTGCTCTGAAATCTGCACGTGTGCAGGGCAGTTCTTGTGCTTTGATTGTCAGAGCTGACAGCTAGGTAACGTGAATAGTGCAGGTTTCAGTGATTTTGCTTTTGCAGAACTTTATTAGGTCTCCCTGAAGTTCCTGCCTCTGTTCATCCCCAAGTAACTAAAATAATTGTCCTGTAACGTGTTCTTCTTGTTGTGTCTGCCAGGTTTCCTCAGTATGGTCTACACCATATTTAGAGTCAGGACAGAGATTTCTAGGGAAATTGTCCAGAAACCTGTCCTGGAGGTGGATAGTCATGAGTAGCATGGAGAGTGGGAGAAAATGGGCCAGCTTTTGAAGGAGTATTCTGCTCCAGTGGGTTTGGAAGTTACCCCAAACAACTACAAGACCTTGGTAACGTCTCAGAATATTTGGAAGAAAATGGCTGTGGCAGATCCAAAGAAGGGAAAGTTGCAATGTCTCGGGCCCTGGCTGCTCATTATTGGCCACTGCTCATTGCTGGACAGCACCCTCAGGGGGAAGGGAGGGAAAGCAAAGCAGTGAGCGCTGTGGCCACTCAAACTGCAGCTGAGCCAGAGCTGAACCTGTGCCAGGAGCAGTCAGCCCTGTACAGAACAAGAAATCCAAGACCAAATCAGTTTGTGTAGCAAGTGATGAAGAGGAAGCAGGACCCTCATAACCAGAGGAAGAGGCAGGGCCAGGGATAATCACCTGATCCCTACCCCCAGGTGAGCTGTGAGATAAGTCCATGGTTACCTGGCTGCTCCAAGGAAGCCAGACAATTAGGGTTCCTGTCCCAGGATGCAGGCATTGACTGGAGATTGGGAAAAGACCAGAAACTCTCAGCCTGTGGAAGTGGCTTCTGTCAAGCATGAGGGAAAGGTATCTTTGCAAGGATGACCTTCTAGTGCACTGAGACAAGTGGAACACCATGGAGCAAGGTATCCAGTAGCTGAGAGAATCAGCTGTGCTGGAGGTCATCTGTAAGGATTCAAAGAAGGAGCAGTCCCCTGTAAACTCAGATGACATCCAATGTACACAAACCATGTACACTTCCATGTGTTGGAAGTTCCTGTGGAGAACACCAGTGTCATGTGTCAGCTCATTGGCAGTGAAGTCCTGGAAAGGAGGAGAACAAAAAGTACTAAGAAACCATCTCCTCCCTGGTATGGGCCTGCATCTCATCCATGGACAGATTGTCCAAAGAATTAAAAAATTTAAATGAAAGAAGAAATTAAAGAGGACCACCAGCAAGGCAAGGAGAAAATGTCCCATGGCCTGCCAATACACACCAGTCTGCTATTGGGAGCAGGCATCTCCCTGCTCGAGAGAGAGGGTTCACACCACAAGATACCCTGTGGTTTGACCTACATGGTGTTAAAATGTCAGTGGTGCTACCATAATGCCATTTTCTTCATTCCTTTATTAGCAGAGTGCAGGCCACAGTTTGTCTTTACATGGAGAGGTGTACACCCGGAATTTCCTGCCCCAGGAGTGGAATCACAGCCCCACCATCTGCCATGGACTGATCCAGGCTGCACTGGAAAAGGGTGAGGCTCCAGAACATCTGCAATACATCGATGACATCATTGTGTGAGGCAACACAGCAGAGGAGCTTTTTAAGAAAAGGGAGAAAATAATCTGGATCATCCTGAAGGCCAGCTTTGCCACAAAGCAAAGTCAGGTTCAAGGGGCATGTGAGACGGATGTCGTCAGGTTCCAGTGGACGTAGTCAACAGAATAGCAGCCATGTCCCTATCGACCAGCAAGCAGGAAACACAGCTTTCTTAGGAGCTGTGGGTTTTTGGAGGATGCATATCCCAGAGTACAGTCCAACTTTAAGCCCTCTCTGTCTTGTGATACAGAAGAATGATTCCAGTTGGGCTCTGAACAACAGCAAGCCTTTGAACAGATCAGACAGGAGCCTGCCCATGCAGTAGCCCTTAGGCCAGTCAGAACAGGACAGGATGTCAAAAACATGCTCTGCTGCTGAGGAGAATAGTCCTACCTGGAGTCTCTGGCAAAAGGTACCAGGGGAGACCCTCGGTTTGTGGAGCTGGGGGTACAAAGGATCTGAGGCCTGAATTTTTGGCTGATGTTAAACCACCACAAAGGCACAGAGAAGTCACATCATTTTCCCAGAACACTGCTAGAAGTGACCTGTGTGCCTATCCAGACCTTGACTACAGAACTTACCGTCCTCTTGGAGGATCCACTGCCCTGGTGAGGCCCAGCAGGTCTCTGGTGCCATGCATGGGACTCTTCCATATACTTTTACATAAGAGCAGGCAGACTTGCACAGGTATAGATGTGCAGTCAGAGGGTCCAGATTTGTCAGGTTAACATCAGATGTTGTTGTTGTTTGTCTGCTTTGGTTTTTATGTTTGTGTAAAGTTCAGTGTTTTTTTAGAGGGTAAGTGAAGTTAGATCTGACTGTCACCATTATCAGTGTTTCTTTTTGTGTCAATAGCACAAAAGCTTTGGTATGTTAATTTCTATAGCACTAAATCTCTAGGAGACAGACTTCCTGGTTCTGCTGTAGTGGAGCTCCAAATCAGCTAACCTACACCATGATGCAGCACACTGGACAGATATGGTTAAATATTTGCCAAAGGAAGCTTTGTTTGTCTCCCTCACTTTCTCTTAATTTTAGCCTAGTCCCTTGTTTTGTTTTTGGTTGTTGCTTGTATCTTCTTACCTTGCTCTCTATGCTGTTTATGTTTTAAATCATAGCTGTGGCCAATTCATCCTTCTACACAAAAAGGTTTTCCCAGCACAGTGGACCAGTTTGTACAGCTCTTCAGTGCCTTGGTTAAGCAGTTTTGTAAAAAAAGAAATGTAAAAATTAAAATTAAAACATTGTGGGGTTTGTTTTGTTTTGTCTTTCATTTCAGTGAGGGTCCCATATTTCATTGACTTGAAAAGACCACAGGATCAAGGTTTAAACCACACCTGTAATTATTACTTGCAGCCAGAGGATGATGTAACCATTGGAGTCTGGTAAGGAATCCAGTTCTATGCAGTGTGTGCCTTTATCCTTCTTTTTCTTCTTAGTGTTGCCTGTTCAGTCTTTTTGCTGTGCATGCTCTCATTTGTGGATGTTTGTATTTTCCTCTGCCGAGTGACTGAGTTCATGTTGAAAAGTGTGCAAATCTCTAGGGCTCATCTGAGTTCGGATCAGTACTGCACATAACACAGTCAGACAACCTATGCATTCAGAGAAACATCAAAATTTGGAATCATAAAGGCTACAGGTCTGTATCAGTACAAAGATTCAGCCTCCAGACCAGATCCAACCCAAGGAGTTAGACATTTTGTCATTCAACTCTGATTCATATTTTGCTGTGCAAAATACATGTGGGGGAAGATAGGAAAACAGATCAAAGTGTTCAGAGTAGGAGGAAGAAAATTCAGTGCATAAAACATATGTTGTATTTGGAGAGTGGGTGAGAATGGAACACACAGCTTACTCTTTTAACAAAATAAGTGAAAGTGTCAGAGCTCATTTGTCATTTCTTTCTCAAGACGATTTTCTAGTCCCAGCTAAGGAAAATTCATTTTAGCTCCTTGTTACCCAGGATCAAGTCAGGTATGGAAGGAAGGGGGTGTTCCCTTAGTACAGGCAGTGATGTTCAATCTGAAGTACAGGATTTGGAGTTTTCAGCTGTGTGTATAACTTGGATGTGTCCTTTAATGCAGCAGAGACTTTCTCTTCACAGGCTGCATAACCTTTAAATGGGATGGATATATTCTTATAATTATCATTAGGACAGTTTCTTTCCTTTAAGTAAATTTTAGTGAAAGATATGTTTAGAAATTTGAAAACCTCAGTCTTTCCAGGATAGGCTGATAAACAGTGATTTGATTCTTTACTTGGACAATTAAAATTTTACCTGTTAAGCTGTTAAATAAGTTTTTATTGCAGTCTTGAGATTTTTATTTTATTTCCCTTATAAGTGTACTGTGTATCTTTGCTAAAACAGAACTTCCAGTTTGTGGTGGCAATTCAGTCTTGATATTTATGGGAGATTTTCACAAAAGTTTGGAACCTTGCCTTTAAAAGCCAGTGCAAGGTCTTGGTGCTTGGTATATTTGTGAATCAAGGTCCTCAGCCTGCTTTGTTCCTAAGCTTGCAAAAGTCTTGGGGCAGAACAGTTGAAGAATTTTTGAGTCTTACAGTTATTGAGGCTTTGTACCTCTTCAAGACCTTGCTGTCTGCTGGCTGAATTCAAGCAAGTAGAACTTTTATATTGCTTTCTCCCCGTTAGTTTGTCCTCTGAGCTTAAGATCTGAGGAGGGTTGATGTGATAGGTGCAAGCTTGTTTGCCTTTCAGGTAAAAAGGCATGTGAATACTTAAATTACTTCTGATGGCTGTAAGCCAGCCCCCTTCTCAACAACTGAGATGGTTAGGGGCATGTACTTGCTTTATGTTTGTATTCCAGTTATCCAATTTAATCACCTACCTTTCTGTTCAGTTTGTCATTCCTCTTTCTGGTCCACCAGTGTTGAATTCTTTCTAGCAGGCCACCCAGCTACATTATCTACAGAAGAACAGCTGTGAGTTAAAAATTCCTGACTCTTGTAGATTGTAATGTCTTCAGCTAAAGTGTTACACCTTTGTGAACCCTGTGCCTGAAAACAAAACACATGACCTTTCCCTCAAGAGTCTGGCTTCTCCTTTTCCTCAGATTGGTTCTGGAGTCAGATATGCCTCTTAATCACTGAACATTCTTTCCAAGCCCAACTGCCTGTGATTATTCTGAACATCTGCTGACCTGGCAGTCAATCTTGTTTATTGTATATAAGTATGTTAATTGAAGTCATTAAGTGCCATAAAAGCTGAGGAATTGCAATTCTTTCGCCAGGGCAGCAGGAAGTTCAATAATTGTGCCTTTGAAGTTTGATGCCTTGCACAGCTCTAAGTTTTGAAAGCAGTGGAGATGGAGGTGAAAATATAGCCACTGCCTTTTCAATTTGGCCATTTGTCAGCTAATCAGGACAGTTGTATGAAAATGGGTGTGAGGCATGTAATCCTGAGTGAAGGACTTGATCAGAAAAACTCAGAATTCAAGTGGCAGACACTTCAGTGTTGAGTAGCAGCAGGACAGTGTAAATTTTCCTTCTGTACACAGGCACACGGTCCCTGCAGCCTTATGGAAGAATGCCCGAGGGAAAGACCAGCTGTGGTTTGAAGAGGCTTTGGGCTCCAGCCATCCTGTAATCCTTTACTTGCACGGCAATGCGGGAACAAGGTGAGGCACAAAACACTGATGGCTTTGCTTCAGGATGTGTTTTCCTGGCTTGTCACAGCTTCAGCACATTAAGAAAAACTCCTTAGGGCCTGTAGTGATAGGACAAGGGAGAATGGTTTTAAATGAAAAGAAGGTTAATTTAGATAAGATATATGGAAGAAATTGTTTACAGTGAGGGTGGTGGTCAAACATTGGAACAGGTTGCCCAGAGAGGTGGAAGATGCCCAGTCCCTGGAAGCATTCAAGGTCAGGCTGGATGGAGCTCTGAGCAAACTGATCTAGTTGAAGATATCCCTGCTCGTTGCAGGGGGTTTGGACTAGATGGACTTTGAAGGTATCTTCCAACCCAAACTATTCTATGATTAAAACCAAAATAAAATCTAAAATTAGTTTGGTGCTTCTCCTTTAAAACGAAGGCACATATGTTTTATGGAATTATCCCTCTCCATTTATTGAATGTGGGAATAGATATATTGAACTCATCAAAGATATCTGATATTATAATTTCCCCTGTATCATCTGCTAGAAGGCAGGAGGCTGTGACCTTCCTAAATCAGGTGATGAAAAGTACTTCTTTTCAGTGTAGTAGTCTCTGAATGGAGGCATGGGATGATATTAGTGCTTCTGTATATGTGAGTCAGAGGCATTAAGTAAACTATCCAGTTCCTTTTGTGAGTTTATTTTAGTAATTAACACATTCTGAGGAAGGAAAATCAGAAAGAAAGAGAAATGAATCAAGAGCTGATCTTGTTTCATTATTGCATCTGTACAGGACATTTGTCTGGACCAGGAGCATTTCTAAAATTTGTAATTTTATAGTTGACTGTGCATTGGCTAAAGTAGTAAGTTAGTTCTCTGTACTTTCTTGCTGGATGCTAAAAACCAGTGTGAAGATATTTCTCACAATCATGTTCTTCCTGTCACTTCTCCACAGGTTACAGTGGTTTTGTTTGTTTATTAGAACATGACCTTTCTCTTAAAAATATGCATTTCACAAAAGAGTATCAAACCCCTGCTGAATTTTGAGTGCCAGTTCTTAGCATGTAATTTTCTTGATTGCATGTTCTTTGGAGGCTGATATCTGCCCATAGATATTCTTCAAGAGCACAAACATTGCAGGAAAACAAGTTCCATGATATAAAGAAACTGTTTTAGCTGTGCTAGTAGTGAAAGTTTGCTAGCCTCTACATCACAAGAACATTTTTCACCCAAATTCTTATCTGAGAAGTGTGCTTTTCTTGGTTACACAGGCAGGATGTGGAAGATGTGTGCTGCGACCCAGGAAATGCATGAAGAGATTTTTTTGGCAAACTGCCCTTGCCTTCTTGTGCTGATGCATTGCAAAGCTTAATCAAATTGTAGCATTGTTTTTCAAATACTTCTCCACTTGTTTTGGGTTTTTTTTCCTTTATTTGCTGTAGCAAATGATATTAAGGGAAGCTATTCTGCAGCTTAATGGTGGCCAATTGGGGCCAGTATCTCTGCTGTGTGCATATTGGTTAGATTTCCTTCTCAGCTCCCCCAAGTGCTGCTGAGCTAAAGGACTGAACTAGGGATCAGTTACAAATTTCACATTTCACTCTGTGCACTGGAGGAGCTGGAGGTGTCTTGGCTTTGCCATTTCAGATTTCATGTGTATCGCTGTATGTTTGTTTCTGTGCTGCACATTCACTCGCTTGTCCAAGGGCTGCTTTATGCTGCAGGCTGCATTAACCATGAGTAAAAAGGCACTGCCTTGGCTTCCTGGTTTGACTTAAGTGATCTGGGGCTGAGGCAAAAATGTTATGTGTACTTGATCCCTTTAGAAAAAATTCTTCTGTTACACCTCAAGGAAAGCATGAAAAAGCACAATCGTGTGCATGTACTTTTCTAGCAAGTGGATCATCATCTTCAGGCTTCTGTGATTCAAAATTACTTACAAGCAGCCTCTTGCATTTTGCCCTGAGTGTTTTTTACTGCATTAGGTATTTTATAAGCACGGTTGGAGCTGACAGCTTTTGGCTGGCAAGTGCATGTGTTCTTAGAGAGAGATTTGACATTTTGATTTAGAGGCTGTACCAACCAAGTCAGTCATAGTATGAAAGTTGTAGAGTTTTCAGGAGTGCAAGAGTACATTTGCTCTAATATCAACACTAGACTAAAGTTTGAGTGTGGATTAGCCATGTCATGTTGTGCATATATATTAAGGTATATTATGGCACATTCACATTCCTTTCCATTGTCTAGGTTCCAGTTTATATTTATAACCCCCCTGTACATTAAGCAGATTCTTCCCCTGGACTTATTTACAGTGTTCCAGCTCTGCTTTTTTCTTTTCACTCTTTTTCACCTGTCTTTTCTTTCCCTGAGCTTGGAGCCAGGTGAGAGAATCAAAGGGCCACCTGCTTGGCTTAATGTCATGATCTCTGCTGGGAGCACTGCACTTCAGAGAGTCAGGGCTACTGGCTGGGGCAGCACTTGTGGCAAGAGCTCAGGATATGCAGAGCCAAAAGGGACAGGCTGTTCTGGATGAATTACAGGCTTTGGAAAAGGCAGATAGCAGGGTGGATTGAAAAGTTCATTTTTACCTGCTGTGAGGTGAGATTTACACAGAGAAGTTGACTTCAAAATTATGTCCTTCATAGCTCAACAAAGCCTGACTCTCTCCTTGAAGCCTGTGACAAAGCAGTTATGGTGCTTCTTATATTTGGCATGTTTTTGTTGGATTGCTTGAGGCAATTGGGAAATATGTTTCTGGAAACTTAAATGCTCGCATGTGGTTGTTTTGGGGTTTTTTTTTTGTGTTTGTTTCTTTTTGTTTGGTTGGTTTGTTTTATGTTTTGCTCTTTTTTTTCTCCTTTTCTCTTCATCAATCACTCTTTCCAGAGGAGGAGATCACCGGGTGGAGCTTTACAAGGTAAGTGGCTGCCTGTGTTGTCCAAACAGTTGCATTAACATGTCAGGTGTGCACAGAGTTGAGAAGACTGATCCAAACAGCCCAGTGCCAACAGGCACAGGCCTTGGGGCTCTCAGTGTCCTTTAAATAGACAGCCTGTATGGGAAAAGGGATCTGTAAGCTGTGAGCACACTTCTCCCATCTTCAGTGGTTGAAAGGTCTTTTATTTGCTGTTGTTAACTGCCAGCTCCAACTGAGCTAACCAACACAGTTTCTGGGGAAAATCAAAAGTTTTATTTAATTACAGCCCAAATTTGATTGATTAACTTAGTGTACTAATTTAAGGTACCATTTAAGAGCATTCAGCCTGGATTTCCCCTTTACTCAGTGCATTTGGATGAATGGTGCAGCCTCAAGTGCAGAAGTTTTTGTAGAAAACCCAATGAATTTCCAAGGTGTAGCACTATGGTGTGAGTTATGTGAGAACAGACAGCCTCAGTTGCTTTGAGTGTTTTGTCTAATGACTTTTGGGGTAATTTATTTTCTTAAACTCTCTTCTGGCTGAAATTCTCACATGCAATTCCTTGGTCTCATATCATGTGTTTTTAAAAGAGCCATAATTGTTTTTGCTAGTTCATTTTAGAGAGGTCTGAGTCTGTTTTTTCTTCACTTATAGTTTGTGTCAGTGTTGGCACTCATAAAGCTTTATTGCAATGTAATTCAAGATCCCCTGCTGCAAAGTCTTTTAAATTCAGATTGCTTAGAAAATACTATTTAGCAACCCCAAGGAAGCAGATGATACTTCACTTCCTTTAAAAAAAAATAAATATATGAGCTAAGTTGCAGAGAATTGGTTGAGGAGACTGTCATGTATGGTGATCTATTTGGTCATTTTTCTGGGAACCAGTCTGTGCTGTAATGCATTTTGTGCTAGCCAAGACAGGCAGAGGAGTTGGTTTGATGGACAAGAGTAGCAGTGCTTCAGAATATACAGACTTGGTGTGTTTCTGTGTGTACATGTACAGAGAACACAGTTTACCAAAACCCATGGTTTTTGTTCTTGGGTCTGGTATTCTTTGCTTCCGAGAACATCCAGGCAAGCTGCTTAGTTTGTCTTTTTCAGTCAGTTACTCACATGTGAACACACATGGGCTTACCAGAACCACTCCAGAAATTCTAGGTTTGTTTATCCCAGCAGAATGAACCAATTTGGGATGCTGTCCTTTTTGCTGGTGCTTTTAATAGGCCTTCAACACAGCCAGCACATAACAAACGTGTATAGAAGATAGGTGAACGCTCAACAGATTAAATAATTTTTAATGGCCTGGAAAAGGCGGCATTGTATATGATATCTTAGCAGTAAAATCACATTGTAAAGCTAAAAGCCAAACTTTTCAGGAAGAAACTCTGTTTTCTGCATGTCCAGTCACAGAATCCAATGTGTAAGTGAACATATAAAAATGTCATGTAGTGATTCCATTGGAAACAAGTGTCCTGTGGCACCTAATCTGTTAATTAATATTTTACCTGATTATTCTGCTGTTATGTATGTACAACACAACTACACCTCTGTGCTGTTGGCATAGTTATTTGCAAGAGGATGTTGTAGAAATAGTAACTTGTGAACGTATATCCCAGAGTAGAACTGTGGCATATTTAATACCTATGCTGTAAAGGGCATTTGCACTGGAAGTGCACACAAGTGTGGATCTTGTCACCTCCATTGGAAACCTTTGGAAGGACTTAGAGCCCAAGAAAGAGGAACAGGAATTGCTTGAAGAGACCTGAATAGCAAAAAGCAGAGGAGCTTTGAGTGACTTTGAAGTTGTTGCAGTTGCATCTGCTAATAGAAATTCTAAACAACTTATAGGGTTTAAATGGCATTAAAAACAACCAAAATGCTGCAAGAGTGAACATGATGTCACATTTTATTCTCAAGGGAGTGCCAGCAAGCAGTGGGGCAAACTGTGGGATACATACATGAAGTTACTGTCATTCCATCTTCAGGTCACGATTTAGGTTCTGTTGGGACAATGGAAGTGCTCCCTCCCTTTCCAGTCATGTGCCAGTTGTCTGTGTAAGCACCTGATACTGTGTGCCCCAAAGTGGTTGTGAAATGTTTAATTGTTTATAAATCTACCCAAGATATGTAATCTCTTGAAACTGTACTACAAGTAATGCTCAGCTGACAGGTGTCATTTCATTTGTAGACTACCATAGTCCCAGTGCCACTAGAAATAGTGTTGGTGTTATATTTCCTCTTTAGAGTATAGCATGATACTAATAGTCCTTTTTAAAAAATCATGTATCATACATAGACCACAAGAGCAACATTTTAATCTGTTTGTAATTTTTTGTTGATTTTTTTTGTCTACCACAGAGCCCATAGGTTCATATTAAGCTATGGTAGCTTGGAATGCTTGTATCATTTTTACCAAGGCACTTTTTCCAAGCAAGTTCATCTAACATTGAGTGTTTTTACTTGCTTTTAACAGATTTTTTTAGGATTACCATTGGGTATAACATAAATCTTCACAATAGAGCAATTGCACATTGTTGATCTACACATTTAAACCCTCTGAAACAGGCTCCTATATATTATGCTTACATTTATGCCAATTAGAGTAATATAATTGAAGCAGTTGTACTCTTTCACTGGAAAACATGAAAGCCTTTGTAAGGCACACAGGTAGGATATTTGCAAATCTTAAGGTCAAAGCTGTTAAAGGGATAATCTTAGGTAGCCTGATATAAGGTCCAGGAAACAAACAGAGTAAAACCAGTAGGCTGAGATGATGAGTGTTTGGAAAACTCTGCCTACTACACTGAAAAGCTGTAAATTGGTCATTTAACATGTCAGTAATGTTATAAAATGAATCCCTGCAGCTCGGCCTAGTGCAAGAGCCTGGCTGGTGTGCAGGTCTCTGTAATGGGTTTCTGAGTGTTTCTCTGCCTTCCAGGTTCTCAGCTCCCTCGGGTATCACGTGGTGACGTTTGACTATCGAGGTATGTGAGCTTCCTTTATAAACACTTGCTGCCAGCTAATTAGGTGTGGTTATTGGTTCTTTCTTTTCCCCTCATGGGTATCCAGAGAATTTCCAGAAATTTCTTTTCAGTGCCTTCCTGTGTAGCACTGCTTCCTGATGTCCACCTGGGTGGACTTTGGCTCCTGCCTGTCCTCATGCACAGGGCTTGTTGATTTGGGAGCTAAGAAGCAGAGAGTGAGCCAGGCACACAGACTGCTGCAGCATCCACTTAAGACACCCTCCAGGTGCACATATGGAAGCTGACAGGCCTGCCTGGTTGTAGCCCTTTTGGATAAGATCTGGTTGACTTTCCTACAGTCACACAGAGAACTGAACTTGCACTTACTTCCTTTTAAAAGCTCCTGGGTGAGACAAGACAGAGTAAATGATTTGCTAACAATACTCGGCAGAAGCTATGGCTGCTTTGCACCTCTGCAGCAGTAGTCAGGCATCTGCTGCTCTTTTTTTTAATGTTTTTAGTATTTAAACCATGACCGCAGTGTAGATACAGGAAAGAAATGAATCCGTTGCATTTTTATCACAAAGACATCTGGGAGAGGTTTATTTGTAGGAGCTTGTCCTGTTTTTCAGTCCTGCTGGCAGCTGCTTATTAGGTATCAGAAGAGATAGGGGATGCTGTCTGCTGAGCATACAACGTGTAGATGTGCTGCAATAGTGACAGAGCCAAAACAGTCAGGAGGGTGGAAAACTGCTGGAGGGCACTGATCGAACAGCACAGACAAACTGATGTTGCAACAGCTCTATGAGACAGGGTTGGATTTTGGCCCTAAGCATCCAATCCTGTGTTGTCAGAGATTCCCCTTACAAATTGGTTACATGCATGCAAAAGCAGGGAAGGTTTGGGAGCTGGGCAGGTGGGTATGTGCAAGAATGCTGCTGTAGCAGTGTTTGAGATCCAGTCCTTGGTTTTGTTGTTGACTAAATCCACAAAAACTCCTTGGCAGACAGTAGTTACCTGGATTAAGTGACTGTGGATCAATCAGAGCTTTCAGCATCATAGAGGTGCACAGTGAAGTGAACAGAAAGTGCCCATGTCCCAGATCCCTTTGCAGTTGCAGATGGGCTGCATGGGAAGAGCTGGTTGGCTCTGCTGAGCAGTTTGAGCGATTCTCAGCAGGACTCTTTGTGTTCCAGGCTGGGGTGACTCCATAGGCAGCCCGTCAGAGAGGGGAATGACCTACGATGCCCTTCATGTCTTTGACTGGATAAAAGCACGGAGTGGAGACAACCCTGTCTATATATGGGGACACTCCTTGGGCACAGGGTAAGCATCTAGTCTTAGTGGCACTTCTAAAGAAGCAGCTTCTAAAGAACATTAAACGCTGACCTTGGATGAAGGTGCTGTTCCTGTAATCCCTGGACTGGCTTGGCTTGGCATCTGTGGCATAATTTCTGGAGGGTGGCTTGCCCCTTTGCACCGTACAGAGCGAGAAGGGCTACAGTGAATGACTGCAGCAATGGGTCTTGAACCTTCATTGTCCAGAGGGTTCACACTAGAAAGACATTTAGAATAATAGGTTGCAGATTGCCCTTCAGAGCAGAACATCAGACTTCTCTGGTACTCTGAAAGAGTATCTCAGACCAGCCACACTTGTGTGTGTCTTGTCATTACAAAAGGTTTTCTTCCCATCCTGATGAATGTGCCATGTGTAATCATTGCTTGTGCTGATGCCTGCAAGACCACGTTGCTGGTCACCGCTGACATTTGCATGGTCATGCCTGCACAGGGAAGTTCAAGGTGTCAAGAGCTTTTACCTTCATGTTTTTAACTTTCCTTTCCTGCTTTCTCTCTTTCCATGGCTGTCTGTCATGTTCAGCACAACTTGCTCTTACCCCTCTAATTGGTGGAGGGCAAACACAGGAGTTACCTTCGAGTTGAGCTGTGTGCAGATAAACTGTAAGACCACAACAGCTTGCCTTGCTGTGACAGGCATGATGTGACATGCTGGGACAGGGAAGTATTTCAGGGTAGTGCCTCTTCATTGCTGTGACACTAAACACTCTGCTTTGTTTGAGAGAAGACAAAGACATTTTATTTGGCTCGACCTCTAAATTTTTTGCCCTGTTCAGAATCTCTTTCTGGGTTAGAGCATGCTTGTGATGTTTCCCAACACTACAGTGTCCTGAGACTGGTCCCCAGCTGAGTTCTCTAGTGACCACAGCCAGTCTGGAGTTCACGGTTTGTGAAATGTCCTGTGCTTGGAGGACTTGGCAGTTTTGGAAATATCCCTGTCACCTTAGGGTGATGCATAGGGGAGACCTTGCTGATTTCTGTCCCAGTTAAGGAAGCTCCTTGCAGTGTAGCCCTGGGATGCTGCACTCCAGTTGCCTGGAATACAGCGTCCTCTGCCTACACCCCTGCATTCCCCTCTTGCTTGCTCAGCTCTTGTCCTCTGGAGGTAGGAGACTGTGTTAATACAGCTGTGGATGTGCTGGGAGCCTGAGAGCCACTTGAAAGGAGTCCATCCAAGGGGCTGCCTGGTGTGTTGCTTCCTTGGATTTGTTCTTAAACACAGGCCCCTGATGTCACTTGGGACAGTCGGGCACATGAGGCTGGTGGGAGCCCAGGTCACTGTGGGCTGGCTGCCTGGACCTCGGGCAATGTGAGGAATCGACCTTGTGGCTGTTGAGTTGTGCCTGTGCCACCTCTGGAGCTGCTGCTCTGCAGAGGGCCTGTGCCAATTCAATGCTCGTTCTTCTTTTCAGGGTTGCAACAAATCTGGTGAGGCGCCTTTGTGAGAGAGGTAAGTGTGGCATGTGGATGCGCTTCCCAGCAGCCTGCTGCTGTCCCAGATTCCCACAGACGTTTGGGGTGGTGACAGAGCTGTCCTTGGCCCACTGTGGTGGCAGCTGCTCTCATGAGGCAGACCCTGACCTTGCTGGCTGTCTGCACCCCTGCATTTCAGCACATTGCCTTTGGCTTTTCAGAAACGCCCCCGGATGCTCTGATCCTGGAATCTCCATTCACCAACATACGGGAGGAGGCGCGGAGTCACCCCTTTTCTGTGGCAAGTACACAGTGACACTCATGCTGGTGGTGTGGAATTGTGTGCATAGAAATGAACCTTCAGAAGTGCTGGAGCTGAGTTAACTGCATGGCTTGTGGGGCAGTGGGGATATCTGTAAATATCAGGGGTAAAGAAATACACTTGAGACAGCTCCTGGAAACACACAATAAGCAGTGCCAGAGCTGTGTGTCCAGCATGGGAATTAACTGGCTCTGAACTCAGCAGATGCCCCGCCCAGGCCTCGGATGCAGCCAAGCTGGTGAGATGCCCTGGGATAAAGCTCTTCCAAGACGAATTGCCAACAGTCATGCATGATACCTGGAGACTCTGACCATGCAAGCACCCACAGGGCCTGCTCCTGAGCAGGCTGGTAAGATAGACCTGAAACAGGGGAGGAAAAATAATGCTGGTGGAAACAGGAGCAATCTCACTGCCAAGACCATGGTCAGCAGCCAAGGGATGTTATGGGATGGCAGTGGCCTGTGCTGTTAGTGCTGTTTGTATTACGGTGCCTGCCTGCCACTAATGCACATTTTTCCTCTCAGATATACAGATACTTCCCTGGATTTGACTGGTTCTTCCTTGACCCCATCACGACAAGTGGAATTAAATTTGCAAACGATGAGAAGTGAGTTCCCTCTTTGCTGGGGCTTCAGATGTGGCTGCAGTGAGCCATGGCAAGCATAAGTGGGGATAAACATGAGACTGCACTCTCTGGCTTTTTTTTGTTGCAGCATTCCTCTTAATTGGAGTGATTTCAATTACTCTCACAGTCCTGAGAGCAGCACAGTGGAGCTCTGTCTTTTTAAATTGTTCATAATAAGGACAGATGCAACAGAGAGAACAGAGACTACTCAGGGATATGCTGATTTGGTTCATGCCATTTATGCTTTTTATGTGTACCTTTCATGTTAAACAGTAGCATTGGAACATGGAAGGTTTGGAAGATTTCTTTGCTGATTTCTAGTGTGCATTTGCCTAAGCCACCTTGCCTGTAATCATATTGTCTCCTTCCACTGAGTCTTTCATTGAAGAGCCTGAGCATTTGTGAGTTTCAAATATTGAAACCAAACCAGACCTTGGTGGGGGGAGAGTTGGTTGGGGAGGGGGTGATGATTTACAATGGAGTGAGTCGCTTTTCTGTGGTCTAAGCAGCAAGCAGATTTTATGAGGATGTCTTTGACTGGTAAATTTTCTATAGATGAAATGAATGGTGCCCAGATAAGGTTTTAAATTGTAGTTAATAACACACAGGAGATGTTTGTCTTAACAGTTTTCTTAAAAATGCACGTATTGATGTTTGTGAATGATGGGATTGCTCTGAGCCTTTGTGACATTGTTGTCTGTTTTCTAGTGTGAAATACATTTCCTGCTCCCTGCTTATCCTTCATGCTGAGGATGATCCAGTGGTACCATTTCATCTGGGAAAAAAGGTACACATGTGGATCTGCAAACTGATCTGGTGGGAGAAACTGGTGTGGATAGAACAACATCCCAGCCAGGCAAAAACTCAGTAACAAAAAGGTGTAAAACACATAGCCCACAGGGACCGCAGATTCTGTGGTGTTGGAGGTGGCCAATCAGTAGTGAAATGAGGCTGGAGCTACTAAAGCTGCTCAAGCCAGGGCCCCTCACCCATGCCTGAGGGGGCTGTGGGTTTGGCAGGGGGAGCTGGGTTGCAGTAACACAAGTCCCTCACCTGCCTCCCCTCGGGTTCAGCTTTACAACATCGCAGCAACGTCGCGGAGTTTCCGGGACTACAAGGTGCAGTTTGTGCCCTTCCACACAGACCTCGGCTACCGGCACAAGTACATCTACAGGAGTCCAGACCTACCTCGGATACTGCGGTAACGGTGCTCCTGGGGCTGGGCACCTGGGCACCCTTCGCCCTCCACGGTGGGACGTACTGGGGCTGGCTTAGCACAGGGGTCAGAGCTCCCGACCTGCTTGCAAAGCAGGTTTTGGGAAAGGGAGCCACAGAAATCTGGGAGCATTTTCTGGCTCATCTCTGCTGTGAGCCAGATGCTCTGGAGGAGCATCTGTTTGCAGAGCAGTTACTTCAGTTTGGCTTTTTCAGTGGGAGCCACTGATGGGTGTGAGAGCAAAGCACAGTGCTATTCCCTGTAGCTGCAATGCTTGAGCCATAGTGTTTGCCAGGGGAGCGGGAAGACCTGCAGGCTATAGCATGCACCAGAGTATAGGAGAGCTGAGTGTCACTGCTTTGTCATTTCCTTCTCTAGGGAATTCCTGGGAAAATCTGAACGTGAGCATCATCACTGAAGACTCTGCTTGTCAGCACAGAGATTTTCATTTCCTTCCTCTCTGTCCTTTTCCTCCCTGCTCCCTGTGGGTCAGTCTGCTGTTCTTCCATCCCTGGCACTAGAGGAGGTCAGGGATTCCCATTCCAGTCCTGATGTATACCCTTGGCAACTCCAGCTTCTGGCATCAGCATCTGTGACGGCAGAAGGAAGAAGCAGTTGGCTTCTTGTTGGACTTGGATGGAGGGGTGGTAATAGCCCAGGAGCCAGTACCAAACTGTGAAAAATGTAAGCGCAGCAAAGCCTCGCCAATCTCTTGTGGTACTGCTGAGGACAGATGTTCCTAGGACACTGTGTCATGACTAAGGATGTTTCTTTCACTTTTAAACACTGCTTCTGATTTTGGATCATGTAGAGATACGTTTGTAGGCAAATGGCTTTTGCCATGTATCCTTACCGCAGTTGTCTTGCTTGAGTTTGAGGTGTTCTCTTTCTAGAAAATACATGTTTTACCTTTCCTTTTCAATCAGTGGCTGTAATTACAAATACATGGAGGATCTAGGTAGTGAGAGGTATTTTTATTTAGCTCAGATTTAGTCACAATGTGCTGCAAGTGTTGGGGTAATTGCACACATTTGGAAATAAAATGAAAATTTTTTTTTTGTTCTTCCTTTTGAAACATCTATTTAATGGGAAAGGCTAGTGCCCTTTTATCTTTCCTGTACCCTTTTCCTTCTTAAGGTCATTTTTGCTCTCAGCCCTGCTATCCTTTGTGGACCTCCTCTCCTTCTTCAGAAGTACTTCCTATTAGGATTGGAATGACACATGTATATAAACTGCAGACTTGGGTGTTTAAGCCAGAAAATGTGAGATTACTTTTCTGCTTGATCTCCTCTTCCATGAATAATGTGTGCCCAGGCTGCCAGAATGGATGTCTTCCATTACCCCTGTACACACCCAGACAGCCATGTGCTGCTTTTTGGTGTGAAGGGCAAGGTTTTTTTTTCCCTCAGCTACTTTTTAACTCCTTGGGTCAGGTTTTCCTGTTCCTGGTGGCAGTGCTGTTCCACTGTAGTTAAAAGCAGGCAGTGATACACAGTGTTTGATGCAAAAATAAATCTGGGGTGTCACTCCTCATCTCTCCCCCTCTGCATTCTGTGCACTTCCAGTAGCACATCTTAGCCCCTCTGACAGCCATTGTCCATGAGGCAGAACCGGAAATGAGCCTTTCCCACAGGAAGAGGTTCTGGGGATGTCCTTGCCCTGCTTGGGGCTAGAAGAGGGGCTGGTTTATGCCAGTGAAGAGCTCTGCACTGAAAGAGGACTGAGTCACACACTGCCTCACTGGGGTCCTGCTCCTTGTCAGTCCATACAGATAGTACCAGGTGCTGTAGGTTTAATCACTAGTGCTCAAAGGGAATTGTGCTGCCCCAAAGGTCTGGTCAGGGGTGTACAGCATAATATAAACTGCTCAGCATGCATCAGAGTTATATCTGCAGGCTCATACTAGTTGCAAAAGAGACAGTAGCTTGTTCTTGTACCAAGATTCTTCTGCCATTAGTGCGGTTGTGCCCAAGATTTCTGACCCTGATACTCATAAAGTAGCTGTGCCACTTCAATACAAATGCGTCAAACCATAATTTATTGCACTGACAGACAAGAAATACTTACCTGGCTCTGGAGAGTAACACACATTCCAGTTAATGCTGCTGCTGGCAGCTGGCTTGGGGCAAAGTGCAGCCTGAGCTGGGGCCTGGCTGGCTGCCTTCCTCCTGGTGGGACAGAGCTGGGAGTCCAGCACGAGAACTGCTGGTGTTGGTCCCAACACCACCATTCCTGTTAGCAGGCCAGTGATATGCTTGGAAATTTAAACTGAAATGTTTATCTAAAAGTGGTGTAGTTTTAATAAAGGCATTGACTGCTGATCACTTTAGCTTTACCAGTCTTACCTGGCACTTTTTGGGACATCTTCCCCACATTGAGCAGGTCAGCTGGGTATGGGGCAGGGCTGTGGTAGGGTTGTGTGTGGGAGGTGAGCTTGCAACTGGGACTGGGCAAATCTTTGTATAGCTGCTGCCAGCTCTAGGGGAGCAACTCTCCTGGAGTCCAGAGGGTCTGTGCCTGTGGTTTGGCTGCAGCCGAGGCTCTACTTCTCAGGGAATGGGGGCGATGGGCATTGCCTGTGTGATTTCTAGTTCAGGAGCCCTGTGTGCCATTTGCAGGGCAAACCCAACACTAACCCCCACTCTAGTGCAGAGTCAGCCTGACATGCACATGTTGCCCCCCATGGTGGTGCCAGGACCCTGCCAGCTGCAGGGGATTACAAACCATGAAGCCACAGCTGGGGAAGGACAGCCATGATTCAGGCACTGTGGCCTGAACTTGCTGCAACTTGAACCCTGAGGCATAGAGTAGTCACAAGTCAGTCCAAAGTCAAACCAGTAGGTGTTTGGGTTGTTTTAATGAGTTGGTGCCAAACAGGACAGTACTGGTGCACTATACGGCACTATGGGTGTTAAACTGTGACCCCAGCTCTGGGAGGGACATGTGGAGCAGCATGACCCTGCTACGGAGGAGTGCCAGGGATGTGATCCATGTTCACCCTCTGGGGAGTACCCAACACACAGCTGTACCTGCAGAGCCAAGAGCCAGCAGGTTCAGCAATCTGGCAGTGGCAGGTACAGCCCTCCCTATGCAGACATGGAGGCTAAAAATCCCTGGAGTGACTTGGTTTCTGGGCCTTTAGTTAGGAAAGAAGTGTGGTAGGAGGCTACAGTAAGCTCTGTGGTAAGGAAGTGGCTCATCCCAGGCTCTCCTGCTTGAGGCACAGTGTTTGACATTAGTGCCTATCCTGGGGCCAGCTGCTTTCACAGCCAGCACTCCCTTCTTTAGGTGATACACGGGAAGAGGATGGGCAGGGAGTGGCCTCTCCCTCCCCCGGCTTTGCGCCTGGCAGGCCCCCAGAGGAGAAAGACAGGATCTCTGTTGGCTAATCCTGCTTGTGGGGCAGGGTCAAGGAGGCCTCCCCTTGCACACGGCAGGGGGAGGAGAGGGTTTACTTGGACAGCCCTTGGTAAGCATGGAGCACAGCTGTGGAAGACTTAGCCGTGGTCATCTCACTAAAAGCACTATGCAGCACATGCAGGCTAGATAGGTGCAAACACAAGGTCCTTTCTCCTGCCCCCATCTCTTGTTGCTCAGTCAGGGCTCCTCCTCAAAGCATCCTTCTATGCCTCTGAGGGAAAGGCCTTAGTTCTGCAGAGCTTAGCCCATCTAACTGGTGGTGAAATGCAGGTGAGGCCTCCTGTGCTGGGAGCGTATCCCTCCTTCCTTCCCTTGGTGCTTGCATCAGTTTCGGGGGAGGTTGGGTGGAGGGATTGCTGTGGGAGAAGGCTCCACCCCCCAGATCTCACGGGCATACTCAGTGATGGTTCTGTCACTGGAGAACTTGCCCGAGCATGCAATGTTCCTGATGACTTTTCTCGTCCATGCACGGGGATCCTGGCAAGAGGAGAGGCAATGTCAGTACTCAGTTGCTCACCCAGCTTGCAGCCTTGCAGGGCACTGGCTGGTTTTAAAACACCATGGTGTGGGGCTGCTGAAGCAGCCAAACCTGCCTCACCCTGCCCCAGGGCGCCCACATGCAGCAGTGTCCATTAGAAGGGCTCCACTAGAGCATACTCATCCCAGTTACCCCCAGTCTTCCCATTGCACTGCTGTAGCCAAAGACCCCAGGCTTCCCACTCAGCAGTGGGCATGTCTTACCATGAACAGCTGGTCCACTTGGCCTTGGCACTTAATGTAGGCCTCGTAGTCTGCAAACACCTTAAACCTGAAACCCAATGCAGAGTCCAGCTGGGGTTTGCCTTCAGGGCAGGACAGACATCTTCCCATGAGCAGGCAGGGCTCCCCCTGCGCAGGGATGCTTCCCAGCACTCACCTGTCGTGGTACATGAGCATGTTCACAACATCCCTGAAGCAGCCAGGGTCTCGAGGGGAAAAGAAGCCGCTGCTAATCTGGTCGATGGCCTGGCGCAGCTCGGGCAGGCTCTCGTAGTACTCCCGGGCATTGTACCTGCGCCCAACAGAGACAGGCTCTAGGCACTGCTGCTCTTCCTGGGGCCCTTTTGTCTGGGGCAGGGAGGGCAGGCAAGGACGTGGTACAGCTCTTGAGCGTGAGGCCTTGTTCCTAGGGCTGTGTCCATCAGAGTACCCTGATCATGGCTCTGACCAGCAGCGGTGTCTGATACACTTTGTGCCATGTCCCAGTCACAGCCACTGTGCTCTGGGCAAGCTGAATCCTCGATGGATCATTGGCTGCCTAGCCCAAGGCAAAGCTCTCTCCAGCCCCCTGCTCTTTCCTGCTCCAGAGCTGCCCAGAGAGGAAGGTGTCCCTCCTAGAGAACATGGCTCCCTGCCAGAGCTGAGCGCTGTATTCCCATCTGATGAGCCCTGGTGTGCACCAACCCTTTCCGATCCAGGGCCTCCACGTCCTCCACTCGCATGCCAAAGATGAAGAGATTTTCTTCGCCTGCCTCCTCGGCCATCTCCACATTGGCCCCGTCCATGGTACCAATGGTGAGGGCCCCGTTCACCATGAACTTCATGTTGCCAGTACCTGAGGCCTCCGTGCCAGCTGTGGAGATCTGCTGGGAGAGATCCGCTGCTGGGATCACTGCCAGGTGTAAGAGAGATTGGAGTTAATCCCCACAACCAGGACAGCAATATAATCCTGGGCAGTTGCCAGTGTCCCTTCTGTCCGTGCCCTCAGCCCAAACAGTACAACTCTGGGGCCAGGGCCAGGCTCAGCTTTGCCATGACACCATGCAGCTGCTGCTACTCCTGCATGAAGCTGGCTTCCTGCCCTGTGTGGAGCCCTCAGGCCCTTCCTAGGGGACAGCTAGGTGTCCTGCCACAACTGCTTCTTCGGCCAGCCTGTTCCTGGGCTCAGCTGGGACATGCCTAACTTCTGACATGTGCTTACAGAAGACCAGACATACCCTTCTCAGCCAAGGATACCCGGTAGTTCTCCAGGAAGATGACCTTGAGCTTGTCCCCCACATAGGGGTCGTTGTTGATGACCTCACCAATGGATGTGATGAGTTTGATGATCATCTTGGCCATGTGGTAGCCAGGGGCCGCCTGAAGAAGAGCAGTCCAGAAATGGGGAAGGCTTTTAACGAAGGGAGAGCATGAGGGATGCCAATGTGGGGTCCTCACTGCAGTGAGTCTGGGTCTCATCTCTGCTGTTCACATAGAATCACAGCATGGTTTGGGTTGGAAAGGACCTTTAAAGGACATCTAATCCAACGCCCCTGCAATAAGCAGGGATATCTTCAACTAGACCAGGTTGCTGACAGCACCATCCAACCTATCTTGAATATTTTCAGAGATGGAGCATCTTTCACCTCTGGGCAACTTGTTCCAGTGGTTCACCACACTCACTGAAAAAAATTCCACTTTAGATCTAATCTAAATCAACCCTTCTCCAGGTCCTGCTAAAACATTTGTCCCCATCTTTCTTAGAAGGCCCACTTCAAGTACTGAAAGACTACAATAAAGTCTCCTGAACAATCCTGATTCTCCAAGCCATGAATTGGGAAACACACCCTATTGGGAAGAGAATCCTGAGCCACAGGGTAATAGTGATGGAGCAATGCTCAGCCAAGTTAGCTCATGGAGGTGTTCCCTGTTGCTGGCTAATCTACAGAAGGCCAGCAAAGCCACAGAAGGAGGACAGGAACCTTCCCCACCCACCCCCCAAGCCAGGCATGCACAGAGTCTGGAATGCAGGTTACCTTTCCTCCGATCATAATGGTCCTGGGCACGAAGGATTTGGATGGATTACATCTGATGCCTGAAAGAGTAGGGATCTTTCTTCAATTTTTTTTCAAATTTTAAAGGACAAATTTGATCTTAAAAAAAAAACAACCTTAAATCTTCAGAACTGAAGACAAACAGGACAGAGTTTACTGTGTGGATCAGAGGTGGGCCCATGTCACAAGGACTCATCAACCTTCCAGGACCCTGAAGCCCAACCAGACATCTGCTGGAGCTGTGGTGGGCAAAAAATGGCCATAAAATCCTTGGGGATTCAGATCCTTGGAGAACTATTCAAGCCAGAACAACACAGAGCTCCAATGACTTGCCTCCTTTTGGGAATGGGCAGGGGCCCCATGTATACACTGGGAAATGGGGTCTTGCACTAGGTCAGTCTCAACACCTGCAGAACAGGTGTGGAGGTTACCTGGGCTGGGAGATGTGGGCTGGGAGCTTTCCCCCAGAGCTCTGTATGACCCTTCAGACACTCTGTCTTCCCTCCTGGAGAGAAGCCCTGGCAGTGAGAGGCTGGGAGACACCTTTTGCCTACCAGCCCAGGCAGGACTTACGGTTGTAGAGAGTGATGGCATGCAGGCAGTTCAGCAGCTGCCTCTTGTACTCATGGATTCGCTTCACCTGGACATCAAACATGGACACAGGGTTGATCTTCACCTTGTACTGCTCCTCCAAGTAGGCTGCAAACTTCAGCTTGTTCTCCTGGCAGAAAAATACAAAGAACAGACGAGGGTTCCCAGGCCTTGCATCAGAAGTGAGCACTTGCTGCTGGGATGTTCCTGGGAGCATGGTGCTTTTAGTCTTTTTCCCCCAGGCTACCTCCAGTGCATGTTACCTGTTTGACTTTCGCCACATTCCCGATAAAAGTCTCATTATCAATGAAATCCAGTAGCTTCTTCAGCTGGCTCAGATCTGTGATAAAGTCTTCCCCGATTTTCTAAAACAACAAACCAGGAATGTCATGAGACACTTCACCCAGTCCACAACTGCCCTTCCCCAGCAGAGGTGCCACAGTCCTGTTGGGAACTGGAAGAGGCAGTGTGGCCAGGAAAACAGGAACAGTTTCCTACGGTGGGATTACTTCTCCGTAATGAAGAAGCTTCATAAAGAAGCCCAATGGAAACAGGGCACTTGCAAAAATTTGGACAAGCCTCCCTTTCTCAAGGAGCTTTAGCAGGAAGAGGAAGGATATGTGCACATGTGCCAATGCCTCCTGGAAGCCAGAGAAACTGATGGGCAAGACATTAAGATACATTTAATTGCAGGATGGTATTCAGCCGTAGCATGTTGCAGTGTGATGTAAAAGCCTGTGCTAAAGGGCCTGGGAAACAGAAGAGACAGAACTGGGGCGTGGCTTCCACTGGAGCTCCTTTGTGCCTAGGAGGCTGCACACTTGTGCAGACACCTTATGGTTGTACCTGACTGTGTGCAGTCCCCACGAGGGCAGGGACCAGATCCAGATTTCTGCAGCTTTTTTTGGCCAAGTCTTCATCATCAACTTTAAAGCCCAGCCAATCTCACACTACATGTACCACAGCATGGTCCTCCCATGCTGTCCCCACACAGCTGCCAAGGCTGAGCAGACCACAAGAAGAGGGGACCAAAGGGATCATGCTCAGCCCCTCACTTCACATGTTCACCACTCACCTCAGCAATAATGTCAGCCAGTCCTGGGTTGCACAGCAGGAGCCAGCGCCTTGGCGTGATCCCATTGGTCTTGTTCTGAAACTTTTCTGGCGTCAGCTCATAGAAATCCTTGAACCTGGAACACCAGGGAGCTCTGAGCCACCCACCACCAGCACCACCCAGAGCTTCAGCTGGGTCCCCCCAGTGTGTGCTCCTGACTCAGGGCACACACTGAGTCAAGCTCCCTGAAATAGCTGTGAAGTCTCTTTGCTGCCTCTCAGCCGTACTGTCAAGAGTGTCACCAGCTCCAAAGGGACAGAGTCTCCCCAGCAAGGCAACCAAAGCAGACCTGGACACACAGCTGCCCCAGCTAACCCTCCCCAGCTGGCAGGCAAAGCCCAGTGAGCGGAGAGGGTACCCGTGCTGGCTGCGTCCCAACTCACACCGAGTTCTTCACGATGCCGGAGTGGATGCGGGCCACGCCGTTGACGGCATGGGACCCGATGACGCAGAGATGAGCCATGTTGATCCGCTTGCAGTCTCCCTCCTCGATCACCGACATCCTCCGCAGACGGTCGATGTCCCCTGGGTACAGATCTGCCACATGCTACAGGCAGGGAAGGGGACATGAATGACACAGCCACAGGAGGATTCCTATCCTAGAGGTCACACCAAGACCCCTGGAGTTCCCACAGCCCGGGACCGTCCCTTACATCAAGGTGCATTTGGTTGAGGGCATAAATGATCTCCAGGTGCCGTGGCAGCAGCTTCTCAAACATGGAGACCGGCCAGCGCTCCAGGGCTTCAGGCAGCACGGTGTGGTTGGTGTAGGCACAGGTCCTTTTTGTGATCTCCCAGGCCTGCATTACAGACAGCAGGTTAATGCATGTGCATCCAGGCCATCAGGGAAAGGAAATCCCACAGCTCCTTCCCCTGCAAGGTTCGGCATGGACCTCCCAGCTATGCTCACCTTGTCCCAGTCCACTTTCTCCACATCCACCAGGATCCGCATGAGCTCTGGTATGGACAGGGCAGGGTGGGTGTCATTTAGCTGAATAGCCACCTGCAACACAGACTTGCTGGTCTCAGTTTTGGCAGTGACAAGACTGTGACAGTGTCTCACATGCATGGGGTTGGGGTAAGGGTCAGCCCCAAGGCTCTTCTCGAGACTCACAACCCAGAAAAAGACAGAGCTCTTAGAAATGGAGTTTGAATAAGTTTTCAAGTTTTGCTCCAAATTACAAATTTTTCTCTGGGAAAATAGGCCTGAAGATTATCTGTTTTACAACCCAAATTTCCAGGGTGTTCACATAAATGCCCCCATTTAGTCCTGAGTATCCTGCTCTCTCTCATGAGAGGCAGGTCTGGCTGAAACTTCCCCGGAGCCTCTGCCCACAGACTCACCTTGTCTGGGAAGGTTTCAAAGCATGTTCGTACAGGGTCTCGGCAGCCGAATTTGGAGGACTTGAAGCGGCGGATGATGTCCTGGAGGGTGGCAGCCACCACAAAATACTCCTGCTTCAGCCGCAGCTCCTTGCCTTCGAAGAACTGCAAGCAGGGGCACCACATCCATCAGAGCTGCAGCTGCCATCCCCACCTGGCAACCAAAGCCCTGGAGATGCTCCCCTCCACCCTGAGTGGCTCCCTAATAGGCCTCACAGGTTTGGCTCCTCACCAGGGCAAATGTGGATGTTTCTCATATGTCTCTGATGCAGACAGCAGCTGTAGGGATTCACGAGGGGCTTGGCATCCCAAACAGCTGCTTCCAGAGAGAGCAACAGAGCCTGCCACATCCATACTACTCCTACAGAGCCAGCACAGCTCCCTCCTTGCTGCAAGATCACTTGCAGGTTTTTTGGACAAAGGATTTTGGGCTTTCTATAATAGCCAGAGTGTCTCTGGACACACCAGCTGCGTCACACACACCATGCTTCATGCTGGTCTATTNCCCACAGACTCACCTTGTCTGGGAAGGTTTCAAAGCATGTTCGTACAGGGTCTCGGCAGCCGAATTTGGAGGACTTGAAGCGGCGGATGATGTCCTGGAGGGTGGCAGCCACCACAAAATACTCCTGCTTCAGCCGCAGCTCCTTGCCTTCGAAGAACTGCAAGCAGGGGCACCACATCCATCAGAGCTGCAGCTGCCATCCCCACCTGGCAACCAAAGCCCTGGAGATGCTCCCCTCCACCCTGAGTGGCTCCCTAATAGGCCTCACAGGTTTGGCTCCTCACCAGGGCAAATGTGGATGTTTCTCATATGTCTCTGATGCAGACAGCAGCTGTAGGGATTCACGAGGGGCTTGGCATCCCAAACAGCTGCTTCCAGAGAGAGCAACAGAGCCTGCCACATCCATACTACTCCTACAGAGCCAGCACAGCTCCCTCCTTGCTGCAAGATCACTTGCAGGTTTTTTGGACAAAGGATTTTGGGCTTTCTATAATAGCCAGAGTGTCTCTGGACACACCAGCTGCGTCACACACACCATGCTTCATGCTGGTCTATTTTAAAACACCAGCAGGAGTGATAGGGTGTGGGGTAAAGTGCAGGGGATTTGCTTTTCCAGCACAGATGCCAATCCATGACTAGATATGAGGACTCTTCCCTTCTGGATCCAGTGCCCAATGAGTGCCTGGCCTGGGACAGCCCCTGCAGTGAGAAATCCCTTGAATTGGGGATAGAAATGAGTCCCCACTGTGTAAGCTGGCAACTGCCTTGAAGTTGAAGGAATATCTTCCCCTCCTTGCAGCATGGAACAGAGCAGCTACATCATACGGGCCAGACTCTTAACTGCCATCAATCAGCAAATACCCTCTGGAGACAGCAGAGCCATACCTGTTCACTGGGAATTATAGGGACAACTTATTGTATTAAACCAGAACAATAAACATCACATGGCCATGACCTTCCAGTGCTTGCAAACAAGGAGATACAGGATGGATGGTTCTGAGCAACAGGAAAGAGAGACAAGAGAGTCACTCACATTATCATTTGGGTACAGGACTCTGGATATGTTTTCTGCAAGGTTTCTGTCCAACACTGCCTCAATGTAGTCACCCATATTGACTGCAGAGAGAGCAATACACACAGCACTGCAGCAACTCTAGAGATTCAGACAGGTCCCTGACACCACACTTTCCTTCTTCTCTTGTAGAGAGATTTTGTAACAGGAATATTCAGGCTGGTATTAATGGAAAAGGATGGGAATGTACATGTGTGAAAGGCACCAGAGTGACAAGAGAAGATGGGATAAGAGAAAGGCCTATCTCCATGTGCTTCACAAAACACACATATTGGGAAAGGCAGGCAGAAACTGAAGACAGACAGCAGCCAGACAAGGCAAAACAAGGAAGCAAGTGAGCAGCCATCTTGCTTGAGAACTAAGGAGAAATGGGTCTGGGCAAAGAAGCACAAACATCATAATCACACTCAACTCCTAAACAGTACAAAAGGCTCATCAAAATCTAACTCACAACTGCCAGTTGAGAACTGAGCAGACTCAAGGGCCATCACCCCATGTCCCATACAAGTTCTCCTGGCAAGGCTGCTTGGACACACACATCTCTTGCCAGTATGGAAGAGTAAATCAAATCAGTCTAATCTAAACCACTCCCCTTCTGTGACAGCCTAGCACTGACATTTGGTGTTATTTGGCCTGTATCTACTCTTCAGTACAACAACTGGAGCTTGGAAAATGTACCTAAAGCAAACCAATAGTAAGGTGGGCTGTGCTGCTGTTTTGCTTCAGCTCTAAAGGATGATGCTGCATAGAAATGACCCTCCAGGGAAAGCATGCAACTCATTTGGTGATGTAGGGAATCCAGTGGCGAGTGGTCTGTCACTGGAGAAAGACACAGGGCAGGTTGTGAGAGCATGACAAATGCGATGGGGATGGAAGGAGAATGGCTGGATGTCCCAGTGTATGAGGGCTCTGGAAGCAGTTGGGGGGTAGTGTGACCCATAAATGTGGATACAGTGCTGTGTTGTGAAGATAGCTATGAAATAAACACAAAGCAGGCCAGATGTGAAGTGCTGTGCCACGTGCCATGCACAAAGGGACAACTGTGTCTCAGCCTAGCCAGAGGAGAGGCAGTGTAGGGACAGAACTTACACTCCTGGAGGTTGAAGTCATTGGGTGCCTTGGCAGACCAGAGTCTCATGGTGTTCACAGTGTTGTTCTTGTATCCAGGCACTGGGGTGTCGTAAGGCATGGCAAGGACAACCTGAAAAGGACAGTATTCCCTTCTGGTTACAGTACAGTGGCCTCAGAGGAGGTGGGAGAGTGGCTGAAACCTCTGTAGGAGGAATCCAGAGGACACAGACAAATCCTGGCTGTGGAAGGAATCTCACCTCACTAAAATACACCTGCTGAGCTTCACAGACTTCCCTGCTGTCATGGGCACTTCCACCACCTACTGGGAAAGCATTCATAAGGAACCAGAGCTGTCTGGAGTTTTACTGACCAACTGGACTTACAACTTCATCAATGAAATGCAAGAGAGAGTTGCAAGAAACCTTCTGACCTTCCTATACCAACTGGGGCACCTATCAGAGCACTGAAAGCACCCTCAGCTCCCCACTGTGATTCTGTCTGTGTTGGGGTAGAGCCAGGGCACCTTGGACCTGCAGTGTTTCCATCTGGGATTAACTCCACAGCCTGAATCCTGCCCATTGGCCTTCTGCAACCTGCCAGGACCAAACCCTACCATTGCAGCACCATTTCCAGTGCCATTCTCCACTATTCGGGGTTTGTTGAACCTGCCTGGATAAATCCACTGAGATCTCCAGCACCTGACTTGAATGTGAGTGTGAAACTTTTTGAGCAGTTTGCAGATGATGCGTAAGCCTCAGGAGGCTCCACACATGGCTACAGCGAGTAACCCTGGAGCTCCCAGCTCACACAGCAGGGAAAACCTGGGCAGATCAGCATGTTGGTCCTGAACAGCCTCTTTGTGCTGGCATCAGCAACACCTCCCCTCTGGGAAGAATCAGCTCAGGCTCTCCAAGCTGCTGTTACCAGCTCCGAACATGGAAGCAGGCAGGGAGCCTGCCCAGGGACTGAGGCACACATCACATGAACTCAGCCATGCTATATTTGGAGACTACATCTTTGGCTTCTTTGAAGCTTTCCAACTTGTTCCCTTAACAGCACTATCTGAAGACTCACCTCCTTGCACGAAAGAGTGTTTGGGATCCCTGAAACCCCAGACTACCAGCAGGATCAGAAGAAAGGCATGTTGAAATGCAGTGGCACTTGGTCCCCAAGAGGCTGCCTGCTGCCTTTGGAGGCCAGAGAGCTCTGGCACAGCACCTCCAAGATGTTCATTGTGCTGGGGCTGTGGTGCTGAAACCCTGCACTGCCATCCTAGCAATGGCCTTGGTCACTGCACTGCCTCTGACAACCAGAAACAAAAGGGTTCTTTCTCCTCTGAACAGGCCCAGGTGACTCTGTAACTGAGCTTCAGCTCTTACTGCTAAAGAGAACGGCTGGGCTCTGTGACTGTGAGCTCCTCAGATTAATTGAGCAGGTTCATTAGGCTGAGAGACCACTGAACATTTTGAGAACAAGCCTAGGTCATCTCCCTGAATTCACAGAGAAATTAATTGTCCTTCCTCCATCCTGAGCAGTACTTACAGAGGAGAGGCTGAAGCATCTTCAATCCTTTTAATAAACCTGTGCCTTCATTAGCAGCAAGATGGGAATGCACCTGTGATGCAGTAGCCTGTGCCCTGAACAAGCACAAGCTCCTGAAGTACAGCATTACCTCCTCAACTGTGGGAGAGGCTGAAGGAGTGTTTGTGCTCCCTGATGCCACAAAATAAGGCCTCCAGGCAGACCAGAGACTAGAATCCACACCTCTAGCCTTCCCTGACAGCACTCTGCCCATTGGGCTGCTCTGGGAAAGAGGAACTTGCTCTCATGACAAAAGTTAAACATCCACAGGATTGCTCCTTGGCCCTGCACAGCAGCAGCATCAGAATCACCTGAAAATCTACAGGGTGTGAGTCAGCAGTGGCCAGGAGCATCATGGAAGGAACCTGCACTCCTCCTCCAACATAAATCCATGTAAGACTTTGCCCTGGAGATCAATAGATCTCTCTTTTTTCTGCTGCAACAATTCAACAAAGATTTTTATTTCTTCCAACCCCATAGGCTACAAAGTCAGCTTTGTAACTGCAAGGGTAGCAGAGGGAATTTGGCCAGTCTGGGAGAGAAGCAAAGCCTGAAGACCTCAGGCAGTCCAGCATTACCCTGCCTGGCCTTCCCCAGCCCAGCAGGGAGACAGGTGGTGGTGGTACCTGGGTGTCAATCCACTTCACCCCCTCGGGAGTGTGCTCCACACGGCCGTAGAAGTGCACCGGGAGCATGTACTCAGGGCGGGCCTTCTCCCAGGGATTGCCGTAGCGGAGCCAGTCGTCCGCCTCCTCCACCTGCAAGAGGCACACAGGGTTCAAGGAATGGCTTGTGGCTCCCAGGGAAGGCTGAACACGGCTCTTTGAAGGGAGACTGGTTTAAAAGAAAAGCTTCAGCAAGCTGGCTTTAAAATGGATATGCAGAGGCCTCTAGAGGATAGCTGGGCTTTCCAAAACTTGGATGATTGCATCCCAGCTGGTATAAATACATCAGCCTCTATGGACCTTGCAGCACTGTTAAGGTTTAAGCTATCCAAACTGCACAGACCACTGCACTCAGTCTTGTCTCCAGGCCTTTACATCCAGTTTGACTGTGGATATTGTGGAATATGCGGGATGCGGCACCCACTGGCACTGTTCCCGGCTACAAGCCACACCCTGTAAGCCAGGTCTTGCTAACTCTTCTGCCCTCTGCCAGAGAGGGTTTCTCCTCTCAGCTCACAACTGTGGCAATGGAAGCAAAGCAAATAGATCAGAGACACCTAGGCTGGGGTTATCCAGAGATGCTTTGTGCCTCCACACATTTCTCTGCCTGTCGAGGGAGGCACGTAAAGGAAGGGGGAAAAAGTGGGACAAGGAGGGGCAAGGGGGAGGGAGGGCCACAGCCCAGCATGCCACTATCCTTGATCTTTTTTAAGAAACATGAAGTCAAATACAGGGGAAGCTTTCCCCTCCCTGTTTTCACCATTTATGGGGCCTAGCATTGCAGCTTCTTCATGGAGAAGCAGGAAAAAACAACCTTCAAACTTCTCACCATCCCTGACTTATGGAGAGGTATTTTAAGGTGAAAAAGGTACTTTATGCTCTGAAGCAAGGTAAGTTTCCTAACGAAAACCATTTCCAGACACACACTAGGGAAAACTGCCAGCTGGGGCAGTTTTTTAGCCTATTTTCACTGGAAAATAGTATGATCAATAATGCTATGGGAAAATCCCTGTTTAAGCCCCATCTCCCAGTGGCCCGGGGAACCCACAGGAGCTGCATCACCCCAAGCATTTGCCTATGTTCCATCACAATCAAACACATCCTTTGCCAAACACCTTCCTGAGGTATTTAAGCACATCTCCATCCTTAGTCTGACTGCTTGCCCTCTCACTGCCAAGTTGGATGGGACTCTGGGGTTGTTGCAGCTGCACTGTGGAGACCCAGGCAGGTAGGCAGACCTCTGGTCTCAGCCATGCCCTGTTGCTCAACTCCCACATCATCTTGCCCAGTTTAGGAGTAGCTCAAGGCACTGCAGTTCATTTTATGTCCACGGCCTGAAACAGAGGGAGAAAGAAGGACCTGTGTTTGCCAAGTACCTGCCAGCCGTCAACAATCTTCTGGTTGAAGATCCCAAACTCGTAGCGGATGCCATAACCATACGCTGCCAGTCCCAGTGTGGCCATGGAGTCCAGGAAACAGGCTGTAAGGGTCAAGGAAACAGCATGGGCACGCTGCAAGGAACCTCACACTTCTCTAGCTGCACTTGCTACAGCATGTGTGCACGGAGATGAGGAGCTGCCACAACAGTGCTGCTGGAAATGGTTATTACTCAGAGGAAACCCATGTGCAGAAGGGACACAAGGAGACAGTCTGCAGCTGGACTCTATGCATGCCCTGTTGAATGACCACAAACCCCCAAAATTGTTGGTGACAAGGACAGGTCACCAAAACCCCAAATCCAGCCTTGCTGAAGTAAGAGCTCTTCTAAACTTGCCTTGCTCTAAGCCTGTCTGCCCAGTAAAGTAGAGCTTCTGACCCCAACCTGCTGCACCACCAGCTACTTAACTATTATTGCTTCCAAAAGAAACCCTTTCAGCCCTTGATCCAGGCAGTCCTGGTAGAGATCAGCCCCAACATTTACTCCACGCTGGGGAGCTCTTATCTCCAGCTGTCCCACAGGACAGGCAGACTAAAATAGCAAGCAACAATCTGTCTGCGTCAGAGCTGTTGAGTGCCTCTGAGAAGTGAGAGATTTCACGGGGAGGTGAGGAGAAAGGCTCCAGACAGCCTCTTCCAGCCACAGCCCTGCCTGCTGCACTGCAGAACACATATCCACACACACCTACAGCTCCAGGGTGCTCTTACTGGGGAGGGGATATTTCTGGCCAGTCAGGAGCAGGCAGGAGGGTACCACACTGCTGAAGGCCTGTGGAGCAGATGCTGATGATGAGGGTGTGACAACCATGCCACCCTCAGTCCCCATGCACTCTGCAGGAGGAAGGGGCTCCCCTCTCCCTGTATTACCTGCCAGGCGGCCTAGGCCTCCATTTCCCAGTCCAGCATCTTCTTCAATTTCTTCCAGCTCCTCCAAGTCCAAACCCAGCTGTTGGGGAAGGACCACAGCAGAACACGTCACCAAACAAACCCCATGTCCTGAGCTGCTCTCCAAGGAGGGCAAATACATCCCAAAACCACCCACACTGAGGGAAATTAAACTCACAAGGTCTCTGCATCCCTCCCCACCACTCCTCACAAAGCATCTCAACAGCCTCTAGTCCTTGGGTAGCCCAATTAATTGGGAAACAGTTTAGCCCATCACCAGAAGTCACTCCCCCATGAAGTAGGTTTTCTTAGACACTTCATACGAAACACTCATGCCTTGGAAGCCCCTCAGGTCAGGATGCCCTTTGACCAAAACTTGACCTTGGAGACAGTATGGGGGAAATGGTCAAGCCAGTGTGCAAGGGACCCCCAAGTCTTCCTTGGGCAGGGGAGGTCAACCCTCTGCTTGTGCCCATTGGGTCCTTGAGGAAGGGCATGGCCAGGCTGGCAGCAGTGGCTGCAGCATTCACCATCATTCTCTGTGCTTTCCACATCCTGCCCAGCCTGCCAACGAGCTCCTTGGCTGCAGTTCATGGCTGGAAGTGGTTGCCTGCATCTCTTGAGCCATTTGTTCTACAGCCTGGGGGCCACTGCCAGATGAATGCTAAGCCTGCCAGCAGCAAGGACTCTCCAGGAGTTTAGAGGTGCAGACTCTGAGGGGGCAGCAGTAGCTCACCCTGGTGTCAGGGAGGACAGTAGGGTGTCAAGCCAATACCACAGCTGCTTCACAGACCGTTTTCCCAGCACTTCAATGGTCTGCAACCATAAGATAGAAAAGCCTCATGCACAGAGTGATGAGGACATAAAAACTGAGACGAATTCTCTCAGTGACAGAGCCATGCTGGATACAAGACCTCCAAACCAGCCTGGTCACTGGCCACGATGAGCTCCAGATGCTGGAGGCTACAGCAAGGGAAGCCTCCACTAGCATGCTGGGCCAAATATGCACTTGGAAAGTGTCTTGCAAAGGAACTTAGAGGATGCTCCCTGAAAAAACCAGCCTGCCCTTGAGGCAAAATACCTCATAGAGGAAACAGGTGCCTCCATGGAAATTCCTTCCAATCTCTTGGGAGGCAAAGTGCTTGCCAGAATGTTTCAGCAGCAACTGTAGTACCTCATTTTGAGAGACACTGAAGAGCCCAACTTCTGCTAGAAAGTGTAACATGGATCAATCTGTTGCGGCAGGGGGAAACGGAGAGGCTGGGAGAAAGAAAGCCTTTGGATGAGAAAGCCAGAAAGCTTACATTCTCTCAAAAAAGGTCACTGTGTTGTTGTAGAGGTGTCTGCAAATAACCATATAAGTAACCATGGCCTCACATTAGTGATTGCCTTGGTGATACCCAGCTGTGGTTTCTTCCAGATGGAAATCATCGGAGGACATTTTATTTCAAGCAAATGATTTCCCTCCTTTCTTCCTTCCCACCAATTAACTTCTACATGGCAGTGCTGCTGCTGTGCCTTGTGTACCTCAATGCATGAACTGTAATTTGGTGTTTTGCTGCTCCAGTCTCCTCTTCTGTCCCAGTCTCTCCCAATAGACTACACCTCCTGTGATAAACCATCATCTCTCCTACTAATGGAAAGCTCTCTGAAGCCTGTGACCTCCATGTCATTTAGGATACTGGGTGTTGTTTTCAGCATACACTTCTGGGTTCTTCCATACACTACAGAGAAATGGTGGTTTGAAAAAAATGTACTCCAAGGAACCTCAAGGCCCCCCCACTGTCTTCTCTAGGGAATGAAAAACACTAAGAGAGAGCCGAGCTTCACTGTGTATAGTCCAAATAACACAACCTTCTCAGGCAAAGCCCTGAGAAATAAATGTACCCAGCCCTCTGTGTGGAAAAGTTCAGCCACCTCAGGGTGGCCCTGGTACCCCCAAGACATTACCTGGTAAATGGCTTCGTCACAAGCATTCTGCAGGCCTAAGTTCACCATGGTGTTCTGCAGAGTGCGACCCATGTAGAACTCCAGGGACAGGTAGTAAATGCGCTGAGGAGGCAAAGCAAGATGCTTACACACAGCACAGCACTTTGCTTTCACCAAAGCTGATCAAAATTAAGAGCAGACACAAGCATTTTCCACAGCAGGGATGTCTTCCCAGACTGGCTTTTGGCACTTGTTCCTGAACACCACGCACCAGAGTTGTTTGTCAGAAGAATTTCATGTGGGACACTGGCCAAGCCTCCACCACACATCTCCCTGCCAACAGCCTTCTATAGAAAAATCTCTCTGCTTGTTAAGTGTTTCCCTAATTAACTCAGGGCAAGTATTATCTAGGATGCTGAATGATATATTTATACACTGTCAGGCTCAGCTGAGGTGATGTTTACGAAGTGCTTTTAAAGTTTTCCCAAGCTAGGCTGAAGATGATCCAGTCTCCCAAAAGCCAGAGCAAGCCCCCTGCCCCATGCAGGCTGGCTGGGCCAAGGGCCAGCACCTTCCTGCGAGCAATTTTCCAGCACTTCCCTCTCATGGGTCCTCCTGCTCAGCCCACACTGAGTTTCAAGCCTGTTTCACCCCACTGAACAAGTAAATTGTCCCATAGGTGGCAGGTTTCCTGGCACAACTGTGCAGTGACCTTCCAAGTCTGAGAGGAGCCGTGTCTGTGCTGCAAATGCTAACGAAAGCCTGTTTGTGGGATGAGAAGCAGGCTGTGCAAACTTTTGCTCTCACTCAGATCTATCACTGTGGATATTTTATAAATAAACTGGAATTTTTAACAGAGCAATAGCGTGATTTCAAATTGTGCTTTCCTTTGAATCTCTTTCCACTGTAGTGTGGATCTTTCCCTGCTAAACACCAGGATTACCCACTCTGCCACCTCTGCTGGGAGTCTGAAAGGGTCTGTCTGTTCCCTGGGGCTCATCAAAAAGACTGAAATCATTGCACACAAATGCTCTGCTCCTTTCAGTCTCCTGCAGAGGCACATTTCCAGTGAAAATCAAGTGTAGAGGACAGTAAGCAAACTCACTTCAAGCTGCTCTGAGCCTTTATGGGACCTGTACAACCCCTTCAGTTGGTGCTGCAATACAGATCAGGGAGCATTTGTGTGAATTAGGATAAAAGGCAGAGTCCCATGCACCAGTGTAACTCCCAGTGCATGTGCAGCCATTCTGTCATGAAAACGTTTGTTTCTTGTGAAAATGTTTGTTTCTTGTGTCAAGGCAATATGCATAACTGTGGGAAAAGAGCTGACTCAGGGAGGTGGCTGCCTGTACCCTGGGAAGGTACATGCCTTTCTCAGTACACACCTGCTCTCTGTGTCTCTCCAGTCAAGTGCTGGATTGGGTCTTAATTCAAAAGGATTAAGTCTGAATTTTGTCTTGCAGCTCCCAACACCTCCAGCATCACTGTCCTGACTTGGCAGGTGGGGAGGAACCCCAGGGTTTGGTGACCTGGGAGAGCTTGTCTGATTTTCACAAGGCAAGAAACTCCTCTCCAGCCTCAAAGCTGAGCTGCCTGCATGCTCTGCAGGAGTGAAGTCAGAACACAGCTGTGCTGAACCATGGAGGTGATGATGCCCACAGGGGACACCACCACCACAGTGTGAGTGCAGGACATGACCACGGTGGAGTGTGCAGAGTAGCTGGCAGCAGCAAGGCCCATGCAAGGATATGCTAAGAATGGGACCACAGGGGACATGGCTGTGACAAGGTGCAGGGGGACACACTTATGAAGGTGTCTGAGGAGGGACAACGCTGCAGCAAGGTTCACTGGAACAGGACTGTGAAAGAGTTTGTGGGGATAGTCATAGCAAACTGCACAAGGGACATGGCTGTGGTGATGTCCATGAGGACACAGGCATGGCAAGATGTGTGTGAGGCACATAGCTAAGGCAAGGCTCATGGGGACACAGCCACAGCAGGGTGTGTGTGAGGGATACAGGTGTCATGATGCCCACAGGAAAGAAATCATCGCGGGATGCATGAAGGGCACGGTCATGGCAAGGGGCCCCACAGCCAGGTGCACGCAAGGGACAAGGCCCACGGGTCACACCCACAGCGACACCTGCCACATAGACACGGAGGCCCGTGCGGAAGGCAGAGCCGCCCAGCCCCAGTCCCTCGCCCCGCCAGGGCTCACCTTGGGGTCCCGCTCGTAGTAGTGCTGCTGGGTGCGGATCCAGCGGCCCACCAGGTGGTCGCGCACCGTGTGGGCCAGCGCGAAGTAGTAGTCGCGGGGGGTGGCGACGTTGCGGTCCTTGACGAGGGTGAAGTGGAGGTGGCGATTGAAGCTCTTGCGCACCTCCGCCACGTCCCCCAGCCCCGCGATGCCCCGCACGCTGATNCTGGCGCTAAAAGCCACCCAACCACCACGTTCTGATTTTAAACTGGAGGTTTATTGTCGGCACAGCGAGGTTCAAGTGTCCCCGGTACACAGAGCCAGCAGCCGTGCACACAGCAGGCTGCCATGTCATGTATTGCTGCCCTGAGCCCATGTGTCAGGGCAGGCACTGCTGGCTCTCGGGGGAAAGCTGGGGTCTTCTGCACCCCCAAAAGACCACTTGGGTGTTCTCTATATATTCATCAAACACATCACAATTCCACAGTTAGATTACAAATAGCACAGTATATCCCCTCCAGCCCCTGTGATCACTCCCTACCTGCATACCAGGCACTGTTGGAGTGGAGCACCTCAGCTACCCTGCCCTGGCTCACTGCAATCACAATACATTCATTTAGCACAGATGTGTCTGCAAATGCATTAATCCCCAGCATCAACCTTGCCACGGCACAAAAGTCTGCAGTGTCCAATGAGCCATGCTCAGGGTTTATTTTTGTGGCCACATCTTGTTCATCTATCTTCCTCTGACCAGCTCTAGAACTGTCAAATCCATCATGATCCTTGTACCCAGCTCCCAGGCCTTGCTCATCCAGCCAATCTGAAGTTGTCTTCCACCATCCATCTCCCAACAGACAGGGAATGAACATTAGGCTTTAACCCTACATGGCAAACAGGCTCCAACTCATGCCTCCAAGTCTACATCCAGTTCTAGAGTCCTCCTGAGCTTTTCTCCTCCAGTGACTGGAACACAGAGCTGTGACTTCCACACCGCATTTCAAAGCTCCTGCCTGCCAGAAGCACAATGTGTAAACGCACCATTTTTGCACATGCACAAGTTTGCCTTCAAACACAGTAGTAAAATAAAAAGTCATCACTGAAAACTGCTGACAAACAGGAAAAAAACACCCTGAAATCAGGACAGTAAAGAGTTCCTTCTGGAGTGACCATTCAGCAACTTCAGCACACTGCAAGCACGTAGTACAGGCATATTCCAAAAAAGGTGTGTTTTTCTCATAGAGATCATAGATGTCCTGCAGAGTCCTGGTTTTCCTTCCAGAACAATCAAGTTTTACATTAAGCTGACGGCACATGCTGTCAAATCAAGCCTTTTCCTTTACACTCTGCACTGTAAAAAAGCACTAACAATGGAGAGGACTTGGCAGGGAGCGGGAAGAAAGGAGTGTAGTTCATGGTGATCTTCCAAAGGCTTCTGGAAGCCAAAAGTACACCCTTCAACAGGGTCTCCCATGCTGGGATTCCAAAAAAAGAAAATTCCCCAAAGTTGCCTTCTAGGGGTATTAGTACTGCAGTCTATGGAGTGAGTCAAGGTAATGGAAAGTGGCTCCCAATGCCCAGCTCGTTTCAACATTGTCAATTTTCCGGGCAATCTGGAAAAAAACAAACAAACAAACAAACAAATCAAGCAGAAAAGTTAAAACACAATTCTTTGGGAGAATCTGAATCATCCAAGGTGGATACAGTGCTAAAGGTCATGACAAACAGTTACAACCATTGTGGGGAGAGTGTTGCTGCATGCACCATGGTAAATCAAGAGCCGAGCTCCTGGCAGGATGACTCCTGCCTTGGCATCCTCCTGCCCACCACTCTCCCCAGAAATCCTCTTTGAACTTCACCTTAAAGCCTTGGCTCTTTGGGAAGCCCAGTTCCTGCAGCAGGAAGGTGATGTATGTGAGGTCCATGCAGAGAAAAGGGCTGTCACCAGGGCTGATTTCCATGGTCTTACAAACTGAAAAGAAAGAAAATAGTATCAGAATGCACACTGTGGGCTCAGGTCTAACAACAGCCCAGCTGTGAAAAATTTCAAATGCATCCACAAAACACCTCTTGTCAGTTGAGCTGTGTGGTGATGGAACCTATTACAATGGGGCTGAAGTTACATACACACATTAGGATAAGCATATAAGCTTTGTAAGGAAGATCAAAACATTCTGTCTCTCCCCTAAGACAGCAGTCTCTTGTATCTCTCCAGGAAAAGAGCCTTTCTTCTATCTACTTTAACTCTTCAAATATCTGAGCAATCTCCGAAGTGTTACCCTTGTTGAGCACCAACACTCAACAAACGTTGACAAAACCAAAAAAAACCACCCAAGAAAATAAAAGAAAAAGACAAACTCAGAATAAAACCCACTACAAAAGCAAACGTTAATAGAAAATTAGTCGAGATTTTCAGAAATAAGCAGAAATGTTGGTTAGATGCTATGTAGAGGGATTCAATATTTACTTAAAAGCATCAGGCTTCTTAGTGTATCCCACATTTGCCACCTGGGAATGAACTTACACACAATTATTGGTGTGCGTTTGATTGTATTTTACTCACCATATTTAGCTGCAATTTCAAAGTCACTGACAGTTAAGCTTCCTCCTTTTTCTTTATCTAAGAGAAAAAAACCCCAAACAGTATTTTTTACAGTCTTTTTATAAAGGCAGTTGTAGATTCAAGTAATAAGAGTTGTTTGGAAATCAAACCTTGAGCCTCTCTAATCAATGTCAAAATTCAGACTGGTTTTAAAGGTAAAAGAACCTTCAAAAGATTCTGAATATAGACTGAAAAGCCTTGTTTTGTGAAGAACCTTTAGCCTCATTTCCTACAGAAACAGAGCTTACAGACCATCTCACCTGGCCCCCATCTCTGCACTGCCCTGTCCAGTGGTACCTGGACAGCAATCACCTGTGACCAGATCTGACAGGCTCTGCAACACATTAAATCTGAAATTATTTGTAAAAATAAAGTAGCTGAGGAGGGGGGTATGTTTGTCAAAACTAACTTGAGATCTCATTATCTCCTTTCTACCACTGAATATGACAGTTTTCTGTACACAAGCATACCAGTGTAAAAGAGATGCATTCTGAATGCATGTGGAAATATCTGAAAATCTTCATTCCACCTAAAAAGGTCAGTAAAGCAAACACACAGCCGAAATAATTTTTATTGCTTTACTGCCCAAGAAATTTGTTTGTCACTATAAAGTTTTTTCTATTTCGAATTGTAGAATTAATTAGGCAACAACCATTTCTGAAATGCAAACAGTTTGTTTAAAAATTATTAACAAAGGCTGTAGGTCCTATTTCATAGTCCCGGTATCTTCTCTACAGAAACTAACAATAAGTCAAGATTAATGCTGCATATCAGTGTAACAACAAAGTTCCATGAGCTTAGCAAAGCATCATGATGTGTGCGAGCACTGCCACTGCTTCCACAACTTGCCATTTAAAATGAAACCAACTCAGAAGGAGACATACCTATGAGACCAGCCTCTGCTGCACAATCATAGTAGTAGGAGAAAATGTAAAAGTCCAAGTCCTTCACTTCCTCAGCTCTATGCACTTTTTTGTAGAGCATCTTTGCCACTTTATTAGAACAAGACTCATATAGAGGCTCACCTAAAAGAAGACAAAAAACCCCCCAGCATATTACAGGCTGAGAGTTCAATATACATAGAATTTATTTAGGATCTGCCAGGAAACAGGTTTCTTTTTGCAAAATAGCACTCCATAAGCTCTTCACAGAGAAGTGAAATCTGCATCTTCTTCCAGAGGCAGACACCTACCATCCTCAGGTTGGGACTAAGCATGTGATACATCAGAGATGGACAACATCTTTTGAGGCAGAAGGATTTTGAAAGACCTGTTCAAGAACTGCTCAACTCCATCTGCATCACTTCTAGCAGCTTTACTGACTGGACAGAACATCATGGCACAAGAGAAAACAGCTGCAGGACCTCTCTGCCAGGACATCAAGAGGAGCCAGAGAGAACAGTAAACTGAGTTGGGTGTCTTTGAAAGAGGATGAGAGTATATCATTTACTGTGCTGAGAGCAGCTAACCGAGACAGCAAGAGTGATAAATCACTATACCTGCCTTCTGTCCTTTAATTTTGTACACTATCTCAGCATGTTGCCATTCAGATTTGAAGCCAGGGGGTAAACACGGGCTGATCAGTTCCTCCCCTTCTTCTACTGCAGAAGTAAAACAAAGCCACATCAGGAAAAAACATAAGGAGTTAAATTAAGATCCCTGTCCCCTAGCCCCCTGCTCCACACTGTCCTGCAGTCTCAGCAAGGCCCCTCCACAGCCCAGTCATGGCTTGGATGCCCCATGCCCACCCCCAACCTGAGGCTGGCAAGAATCCAGGTCTCCTGGGATCTATCAGTGTCACCTCCTGCGTTCGTCTCAAATGCACCCAGCCATGGTGACAGGAGCCCACATGCCACTTAAGAACCTTGAGCCCAGTGGGAAGGGGATACACAGCTCCTCTTACCACAGGACTACACACCCTGAGCTCAAAGCCAGGACCTGAGGACTGCCCATAACTTACAGGATTTTCCCTCAACTCCTCCCAAAATGGCAAGCCTTGCTGACATCAGCCCAAGTCCCAGGTAACTGCAAAGGGAGAAAAACCTCTGTGAGCAACAGACATCCTTTCTCTGATACTCTACAGACATGTCCCAGCTGGGACATGCCAGTCTCCTCTACACAGCCACGGCAAAGTGACTCAAGTCAGCAGCTCATGCACATTAGGGGAACAGCGTGACAACCCGTTCTCATACTACCTTATCCAGAAGGATAATTTCTCTTTGAAAAAGCTCAGGCAATAGCTGTCAGCTGTAATCTGGCTCTTGAAGAACTGGCAATGATATTTCCCTAACTCTATTCCTAGTACTACACTGGGTACTCCTACCCTTCTCAAAGGCAGCCCAGACACTTTCACACAGAACTGATTTTCTGAGCCCAAACACACCCCACTGCAAACACAGGTGGGAAGAAGCTGCTGGCCTCTGCCCAAAACACTGGGAGCAAAGGAAGACAGTGAGGAAGAAGGAATGACAGAGACAAAGCATTATGAACTGACTGCAGCCCCCATTCTCCATCTTCCTGTGCTGCTCAGTGGTGAGGAGGTCTGAGAGTTGGAAGTAAAGCTGAGCCTGGCAAGGAGGGAGAGCTGGAGGGAAGGCAATTTTGATTTTGTTCTTATTTCTCATTATCCTACTGTTTAGCTGGCAATAAATTAAATACTAATTAAATTACAGTCAAGTTTGTTTTGCCCATGACAGTAACTAGTGAGCTCCCTATCCTTATCTTGACCCGTGAGCTTTTTGTCATATTTTCTTCCCCCTGTCCTGTTCATGGAATGGGAGTGACAGAGGGGCTTGGTGGGCACATGATGGGCAGTCAAGGTTAATCCACCAAAATCAAGTGGTTCAAGTTTCTCTGCTTCTTCATGGTATTCATTTGCAAGGACCTCACTCCAGAAAAACACCTCAGCCTCCCTGGCTTCACAGAAAGCTTCCATCTAAGCACTGTGCTCTCTTTCCCATAACTAACCTGTATGAATACAGTTTGTAGGTGTGGTTAAACATCTGAAATGAAGTTATGTGGCCAGGTGGCAATGTCTGGAGAGTTGCCTGGAGGAAGAAAAAGATGTCACTGGCAGGTTTCTGCCAGCCAGCAGCAAACATCAACAAAATAATCTTCCAACACTTTAGGAAAAATGTGAAATTATCCTAGAATGATTCAGAGAGAAATGATGAATTTGCAAGGATTCCAATTTGACTGCTGATACGTAAGACAACCACAAAACCTGGAGCTAATACTGTCTTTATATGACAGGGTTTAAACTGGTTATATTTCTATCTGTATCCACACCAATATGCTGTACAAAAGAATTACTTTCTTTATAAAGGAATCCTTATTCCAGCTCTTAACTGCTTTTGTCCAGAGGCTAAAGCAACTGCCTCTTCACATGATCCCTACTACAGGAACCGTGTGCAAACTAATAGGAAGGCCAGGCACGCATTAACTTCCTACTTGAGTGAATTCATCTGTGAACTTGCACAAGCCAGAGGAAAAGCACATCCCTGTGCTTGCCAAGGAACAGAATGAGGACTAGCCTGTGGTCTGAAGGCATGAAAGGGTAGCCTGTTCCCCAAGCACATCAGCACAACTTAAATGCTTGTGGGGAGCAAAGCTCAAGCCACCGTGCTGCTCATATCTTAACTCCTTCTCTATATCTAGAATTTCCACACCCTGGACCCTTCACATCCTTCATCATTCTGTTGAAAGAGTGCAATGACTTGATTACCACAGGCTGGGACACTGGATACAGTATCCCATCCCTCTGCTTTTGTGTGGCTTTACTATGAGCACTATCTCTGCTCAGGCCGGAGCCTTACAATACCACAATCACAGGGCTTCACAGAACACCTACAGAAATGCCACACCAGGAAGCTAAAATGGCACTCATTTGTAACTAGGTGAACTCAGGAAAATCAGAAATAAGGATTTAGAAGGCACCTTACTGTGTTCCTAAACCCCAGTGTAGGCCAAATGCTGGACTTGAATTCATTAACAGCATTGCTTTTTGACTTCTTTGTTATAAGCTGTATGAACTGAAAGTCAAGCATTAAGACATTCAGATGAATGTTGTGTCCTCCATGAAATAAAGCAGCCCTGGCAGACCCTCCACAAGGGGTGGCCCACAAGACCCTCCACCACTGACCCACAGAGCTGGACAAAGAGGATGGACAAAGAGGTGTGGATGCCTCTGGGACTGACTATAAAAAGGCAGATATGACCACGTCACAAGTGTGGCTTCACGTCACACTGACAAACTCTTGCTCTGTTTCCATGGGAGAGAAATCTGAGTAGTTACAGATTCCTGCAGCAGCATTTCCCAACAGTGTGCATGCTCACGTTACCTCAGTGCGTGGAAGGAAGGTGATCTGTGTTGATCCACCACCCAAATCCAGCATCCCTACACTTCTCTTCTGCGGGTCATTTAGCCTGCCTGAAATGTGTGACAGAACAGAGAAAGCCATGGTGGGTACTGTGAGAAACTGGCTAGGAACAAAACCAGAAGTACAGTGGTAAGGAAAGAGAACAATCTAACTCCCCCTCTCAGCTTCTATGCAGCACTAAATTATACTGTTATCTACTGGACACTGATTTTGGCTTTATCAGACCTTAAAATCTTAAAGTGACAGGAGTCTCTTATTTCTCTGGTGGCTGTTCCTGTCCTGATCACAGCAGCTTTGCTTACTGCATTCCTAAACATTTTGGATGCAAAGACCTTTTGCAAACTCTGCTCTGGTAACCACTTTGTAACACAGAGGAATGTGGTTTTCTTGGCCACCTCTACCTGATCCCTTAGCAATATTTGCAGATTCCTATGGCCAAAAGGATGACAGACTGAAAAGAGCTGGCCTAAGAGACTCAGCTCTTTTGCAATTCTTCCTGCTGCCAACCAAGACCTCTGCTCTCATTTAGATCTAGTTCTTCTCAGTTAGATCCTTCAGATGCCCCTTCCTGACAAGGACAGTTTGTGCCAAGTACCTCTGTATATCTCATGACAGCTGATGTTTGAAGATCGCTTGCCTTTCTGATATTTCCTGGGAGCATAAAAACTCCAGAGCACACTGCCCCACACCCTGTGTGCTGAACAGAGCACTTGGATAGCAGAGTGCTTTATGTATTGTGAGAGAGGTCTTCAGCTTAGTTTTCTCTCTACTCTTCAGCTACCCTTTTCTCACTCAGCAGTATAAACACCCGTGGCATTTCTGTGTTATAAATCTGTAAAGAAGTAGCACAGCACTTGCTTTTACTCCCTGCAGCTGCCAAGCACATCTAGAATATTCACACAAAAAATTTAGCCAGAGTCACAGCAGGCTCTAAGAAGGAATAAAATGTTTGGGTTCCCTATAAGGAACTGAAAGAAAAGCTACATTAAACATCTAGGAAAAAGGATTAAACTCCTTACTCCATCAAGCAAAGGGACAAAATCCTAATGACTTAAATAGGCCAGGCCAAAACCAAACTGCTGACTTAGTCTTCTTTCTCCCACTCCACCCTAATGAATGAGCAAAAGCAAATCCCCCACAGGGGCAGAAAAGAGCATGAATTTCACAGTGCTGATTATATCTTTATACACGTGCTCATGTACACATACCTGTTAAAAAATTTATTGTGATCCAAGCTGAAATACCTAATAAGGAAAAGATTCAGAAGACACATGCTTAGATCATACCATTTCATTTTATCTAACAGCAGCAACAAGTAAGTTAAGCCATATTATAAAGTTTCCAGATCCATCAGTAGCTGACAAACCCATAATTAGACTACCTGAACAAAGAGAATGACCTTCTCTATCAGAGCTTATGTGATATTTGGGAGAGAAGCCCCATGTATGAAATGTCTGGAGAACTCAAAAACTCAGACAGGAAGTCACAAAGGCTTCAGTCCTTAACTAAAAGACAAAGAGATGACTGAAACTCACATTGTTCATTTTCTAGGAAAACATCTACTGTTGGCTTTTGTCCGATGTCAAGCATTCAACTTTTCTTGATGAATACTATTTTCATCTTTCAGTGTTCTAATTTTGCCTGTTTTCCTCTAAGCAATTTTATGAGCTATGCTGTTTCTGTCCTCTTCTTGTTTTATAAACTGTTCCCCATAAATTAGGTGAATCAGTGGGCTTATGTTAACAAAGTCAAATATTTATTCATGTGGTTAAAACTCAAGGCACGCTAGAGAGCATGGCCCACTTCAATCCTTGGCTGAACCAAGGCTATCACTGCTATTACTGATTTTAAAACAAAAGAAAAAGAATGCCTTTCTTCCATTAAGCAGCAAGAAGAGAAACTCATAAACAGCTTCAGCTATTTTAAAGCTTGCTTTCTGAGCAGATATAAAATACATTTCAACACTCAGTTACTTAGAATTTAGACAGTCTGTCCTCAACATTTTTGGATAAACATATATTTACTTCAGCATGTATCTTCTTCTCTAGATAATTTTTTTTTTCAGATTGAACTTAATATCCCACTTGATAGATGAGTTATAATTAAGATTATGATCAAATAATTCCAGAGAGCTCTGATAAGCATTGTCAAGAGCAGAGTGGATAAACCAAATTGTTGAAGACCATCTCAAAAAGCAGATATTCAGAAACTTTTCCAGAAGTGCTGACTGCACAGTAGCTCTCTGGTGATCCTGCAGGAACTGCTCAACGCTCAGAGCTTTCAAGATCAGGACAGAGCTCAGGACTTCAAATTGGAAAACACAGCAGATTTCTTTGGCAGTCACTGCTTGTGGCCACATAAAAATCTGCTTCTGTCAATCCTGCTGTTTCTGGGTTCCCACTACAGCAGGTAGAGACTTGTCACAGTACAGCAGGGATTTCCAGGACAGCACAAAGTCTCCACAAGGATGCTTACCTTCATCAGTTCCGTTCATTATCGACACGCAATTGTCCCTCACAAAGAAGGGGGAGGCCTGAAAAATCTCCTTCACCTGCAGTTCAAACAAAAGCTACATTCAGAGAAATACTTTTTCAGCCGAAAACCAAGCTTTTCAAAACTCCAGTTTTGCACTACTGCTCCTCTTCTTGAGCCAGATGCTGACTGCTGTTCACCACTTTGTTTGAAGCCCAAGAGAACAAGCAGAAGCCTTTATGTGCTGGCCCTGCAGTGTGGTGCAGAACTAGCGACAGATGCTCAGAAATGCCATTAACAGGGGATGAACAGGGCTTAAGGAAGGGAACCTAGTTTACCTTGCTGGAGTTGGTGACTCTCAAGGTATTACACATGCATGCAAAAGGCAGGAAATGGACACCCTAGCTTTCAGTAATGTCCCAGGGAGCTGCATTTTTAACAGGAACATATTTTCTGGAAAGCAAACGTAAAGACAAGAGATAATACCTTTTCCAGCAATTTCTGAGCTTTCTCTCCTGGCAGCAACCGTAGGCCAGCTGTAGCTTTCAGGACCAGAGGGGTAAACTTCCACAGCTCCATAGGAACTTCCTTCTTTGCTACCTCCAGGAGCTCTTTTATTCCCTGACCACTCTTTGAGCAGACAAAGAACAGTAAAAGGCATCTTATAAACTATTTTGAAAGGGAAAAAGGGTGATCAGAGCTACGATTCACTGTAAATGTGGAAACAGAGACAAATTAATATCAAAAGAGGTCAGGAGAAGGTGCAGGACTCACTATCTCCTCCAGCATAAGGCCTAGTGGATATAATGGGAACTATGGTGCAACAGGTCAAAAATAGAAGGAGTAACTTTTTCGAACGGTGAAACAGAACAGAACTCTCTGCCACCAAATGTTTGGGCTACAAAAGGCTCAAAAGGTAGTATGACAAATTCTTGGAAAGCAAAGACTTTTGTAAAACACTACGACTATAGCTCTTAAGAGTCTCTAAATCCCTGCAAACCAGAAGGTATGGGAGACACGAATGAAATCAGTTAAATTACCTTTTCAACATCATCAGCATATGCAGACAGACCTGGTTTCAGTGCTTTAAACGTCTCATGGGTTAATCTGGGAGTCTCTGTTCAAAAGCAGTATTCCAAAATGAGTAATGGTACAAATAATTTTGCATACACAAAAAGAAAACCATTTAAAAAATTTCCATTATTATGTGCTAAGAGAAGTCAATTGAAGCCTCTGTCTAATGAACTATTAACAGCCACTTGACCTTTAAATACAGCCCTGGCTGTGGAATAAGAAGTTGAGAAAACCACTTTTAAAGTCATAACTGGTGTTCAGGTGCTGGTGTCCACATCAGTCACCAGAGGGGTGCAAAGCTCTCTTTGAGGCCTTACACATGCCATGTGCAGCTTTCTAAACTGCACCTGGTAAAAAAAGACCTCTTGTTTCAGACTGCCCTGTTCTGGCTAAACTTGATTGCAGCAAAACCTAATGGTAGCTTTTCAACTATTTTCAATGGCAGCAGGGGGATACAGACTTCAGTATTTTGGAAAGCTGCAGTAGCTTATATAAACCTGCAGTCCAGACAACATTATACTCCATAAAGTTTGCTGCGATATATTCTGAAATTGTGTTCCAAATGAAGAAGGCAAAGAAGCAGACAGAGGACAAAAGAGGACATAGGCAAAGAAGGAAATCCATGGACTGTTTAACATCTTTGGTAGCTGAGCCTTACACCAGCCCATTATGCAAACCCAAGGTGCTCCCCAGAGGCAAATAACACCACACTGCTAATCCTTAACAGAGCCTTTAGATCACCTACTAACAGCATCCACCCAGGTTTTCTGATCTTTAAGAGTTTCTAAAAACCTGACAACATATAAACAAATGAAGCTAACTATTACAGAGGAAAGCTGGAGCTTTTTTTGTACACTCCTGTCTCACTTTTCAGAAGTAATTTCTGTCCAGATGCAATACACTGCAATTTTAATCAAACGATTTGCAATTTTTGTTTTGTTTTGCAATTCAAATCCAACACTGAAGCCGAGGATGCATTAAACAAGACACTGTATAGAGAAGAAGCTCACTGCCAGGAACTGGAGACACCCAACAACCTAAAAAGTTTGGGGAAATAAGGCAGTTTGAATTTATAATTCTCTCTTCCACCAATGTGATGAAAAATTGCCCTTCTTCATGCTACTACTCTGTAAGTACAGCTCCTATTTAGTTCATATTCTGACATTACAGCATTTTCTCCTTGTTGAACATTTTCGTAATTTCATCTAAACACACGTGCCTGAACCATAATATACCTCCTAACGGCTCTATAGAAAGACCTGAAACATGTTTTTTCAAGTAATCCCTAGAAAAGTGCCATCAATAATCTTCTCCTCAATTTATGTTAGACTTAATCTGTCATGCAATGAGCAGGACATACCTCCTGGCTGCTGTGCAAATTTAAATATATGGATGCGAGTTCCTGTGCTTCCTGCATCAAACATAATTCCATAAAAGACAGAGAGAGCTGTGCTCACTGCCTGATGGGTCAGTTTATCTCCCCTGCTTTCAGCAACTCCTTCTGTGGCTCCCACAAACGGTCTGGAGCCCAAGTGCCATTTTATGTATGCAACATAAACAGCTATGCATGTCAAAATCCCAAAAGCGAAGAACCGCTTTGATATCTTCATGGCTTCCATTTAATGGGATGTTTTGTTTCTTCCCTTTATCAAGTGGTCTATTCCTTGTCCTTCACGCAGAACAGGTGGCTCCCACATGACTCCTACATCCAACAGAAGAGAAAAGATCTGTTTTATTTTCCCAACCTGATAGAAGGATCTGAAAGTATGATGCCCATGACACTGGACACTACTTTCCCAGCAAACAGAAGGAAAACAACTTCCTTTAGCACCTCTTTCAGTTCCACAGCTCACTTTAAAGCATGGAGTAGCATAAATCTTGTTTTTCCCCATTGCTACAGAGGCCTAGTAAGGCACAAAATAGGGAGGGTTCAGAGAATATAAATACAGTGACTGAGGTGGGAGAGGACCTCATCCAACATCCTGCTCACAGCAGGGGCAGCTGTTGAGACCCTCCATGTGGCCAAGAGCTGTATCCAAGAGCATTTTGAAAAACTCTAAGGATGAAGATCCCACAGCTTCTCTGGGCAGTTATCTTTGTTATTTCCTGGATGGCAAGGGAGGTCCCATAAGACTGGACAACTTAAAATTAACTTTTGAAAAGCAAGATGCAAGATCCAGGGAATTGAGTGCCTGACTCCTCCACCTCCAAAACCAAGAAAGAAACCACAGCAAAGCACAACCCACAAAATCTGCAAGCCCTCACATAGCATCACTCAGATGATTACAAAGCAGTCAGTGGTGATTTATAGGGAGCAAAATTACACACAATTTTTCCTTTTTTGATAGAGTAATGAAGAGAAAGGAAACCAGTTGATGAAGTTGAGTTAAACAAGGTTTTTGACACATATGTAACCTCTTGACATGAATTCAGGAAGCATACAGAAGGCATGAAGGGGAGGAATTTAAAATCAAGGTGATTACAGAGTATTTCCAAAACCAGGTAAGACAAAAGTTCATAAAAATGGAGGAAAACAAAATCACAGGCACATATACACATAAAGAATGGATCAGCTTAAGTGAAAGGAAACTGTAGATTGTCATGACAAAAATCAAGAAGATGGCATTACAAATAAATAAAAATCTTCCCAGCTTCTATCAGCAGGCAGAGACATGCAGGTGGCAATCGATGCAGGTCTACGGGGTGATCACTCCGATCCTCCTGGTGCCAGGAAGGTCTCAGCTGCAGCTACACCACAGCTAAGTGCCACAGGAGGGAGGGAAGCCACAGGGACCGGCTGATCCTTCGAGGAAACACGAGCTCCACCGCAGGAAAGTGGAGGCTGGAAGAACGAGGAGGCACAGCAGCCTGGAAGCGCTACCCTCTACCGCCGTTCGCCTGGAGAGAATCGCGATTGCCCCTTCCCTGCCTTTGTCAGGGGACGCCAAGATTTGCTGCAAGGGAAAAGCTTCCCGCTGGCGCCCCGGAGCCGGGAATGCAGGCGACAGCTGGGAGCCAAGCAGAGCCCGGGGCAGCGCGGGCCCGACCCGGCCCACCCCGCGGGCTGCCCCTCGCTCACTCATGGGCCGCTGTCCCGCCGCCCGCACTTCCTTCTTCCTCCCTTTTC
>VZRX01008782.1:0-27434 GCA_013398075.1 Notiomystis cincta | reverse complement strand
CCCGGCCCGGCCCTGCCCGGCCCTGCCCTGCCCGGGGATGGAGCCCGGCCCCGAGGCGGAGCCTTCGCTCCGAGCTCGCTGCTGCTGGAGCCACGCCCGGGGCAGAGGAGCATCCAGAGACACTGGTACAAGGAGCAGCACAGAACCTCCCTCCGTGCCAGCCCTCAGGAAGAGCCCAGGCAGACACTGACCGGCCCTGCTGGTTCAGACCAGGTCCCTGTAACCCGGCTCCAGGCTCCAGGCTCACCACACTCCAAACCTGGCGTGCCCAGCTCATCCTCAGCTGTGTGAGCAGCACTGCTTCAAGGTTTCACCAAGCTCCAGGTGGGCTTTGGTGACCTTTAAAGATGCCAATAAACGTTTGAGGAATTTCAGTAAACTTTAGAGAAGCCAGAGGACGTTTGAACAGCTCTCTGAACTGGAGCCACCCAAAGAAGAACCCACCAGATTTTCTCCTTCCCCTATCATTCCTCACTCCATAACTTCATGGTTCCTCTTCACTCTCATCTTTTTCCATGCTCTCCCTCAAGCCATTCAGTCCTGCTTCCCACCTGCCAAGGCACCAGATTTTTGCCCTGTCACAGACACAGGGACCAGCACAGGGCTGGGAACAGCAGTTCTTGGAAGGGAAAGTCTCAAAGCAATCCACGAAAACACAGAAAGCTGCCCAAAGATGCACACAAGGGGTGGCCTGGGAGGCTCAGGGACCGTGTGTGCTGCACAGCTACTGAACACCCAGCCACATGAGTGCATTTGGGGTTGGCTCAGCAGGAGCAGAGATACAGGCAGAAAGGGAGCAGTGACAGAGATGGAGAAGTTCGGCACAAGGCAAGGGCTGTGCAAGACTAGAGATAAACAGGTGAGGTGGGAATCTGGCACAGGGGAGAGGAAAGAGTGATAAAGATGAGAGAGTCTGAGACATGCTGCCTGCCAGGTGCTGGCACACACCAGCAGAAACCATCAAAACTCATCAAGAGTCCTGACAAGAAGCTTTGTCAAGGAGTGCTGACCAGTGAGAGCTGGGATATTTTTGCACAACTTGCTGCCAATTTGGAGAGAGAAGGCAGGAGCTCTTGTCAGAATAGGAGAAAACCCATTTCCTTTACACTTCTCCCACTATATATTTTAAAGTCTTGAAAAATCATCCTGATGGAAAAGGTCTGTGCTGTTCAGCAGTGAGTTACAGCTCCAGGGAACATCCAGTGCAACTCCTGGGAAAGGCTCCAAGAGTGAAGTTCACTTGTTCCTTTGGCAAACTCTTCACCTAGGATGCTCTTGTGGGGAAGGGTCACAAGTCTGTGCACGTCTCTTGTTCCAGCCTCAGCTGGATGGGAAGGAGGGGAGAGCAGCAGCTCCAGTTTGGGTTTCACCAAGCTCCCTCAGCCACTGCACTCAGGAGGAGCCCCAGGAGCCTTCCCCATCCTGGCATCTCCCAGACCTGGAGGAAGCTGAGCCAGCAGGGGCACAGCAGGTTTTGGTGTCAGGCCAAGGGCATGGACAGCAGCTTTAAATCCCAAATCCAGGCACCCCTGACATAACCAGCATCCCCTGCATCCTGATCTGCTCTGTCACAGTCTGAGCTGTGGCAGCAGGAGATGGAGGGATGCACTTTCTACATGAGATGGAATCAGAAATAAAAACCATGGGCTCAACTTTATCTTACCCCAGAAAGAAGAGAATGAGAAAATACTGATGACAAATGACAAATGCAGAGAATCTAAAGCAGAAAGACAACTCAGAAGGGAGAGGCTGAAGCCCTTCAGCATCCAGAAGGCTGCACATACCCCATAATCACCTGGAAACAGGTAGAGACTGTGCAAGGAAAACAGGATTGCTTCTTTGTGCAAAACTGAACTTGCCTGCAGGGAGACAAAGAAGAAAGGATTTCCCAGCACAGGGACCTGCTGAGGGACCAGGCTGGAGCTGCAGGCATCTTCCTCCATCCAGCTGGGTGCTGCTAAACAGCAGAGAAGGGGCAGGTTGGCCACCCTGGTGGGACACTGAGTGCTCTTAGGTCTGAGCAAAGAGCTCCCCAGGCTCCCTCAGCTTAAACACACCAATTTGCATTAACATGCCCTGTGGGGACTTTCTTTCCAGACTCATGTGTGCAAAATTGACAGAAAATGCCTCTAGGGATGTGTAAAAGCACTGAAACACTCAGATTCATGACAAGATCCATGATCAGAGGGAGCTGTGAAGGCAGCCTGGAACAGCAATAGCCTGGGCATAAGCAGCCCTTGCATGGAAGAATTTGTTCTTTACCACAGAAAGATGATTTTTATTATTATTTTTCTTCCTGTTCATTGTTCCTTTTCTTTCTAAATCCCTCCAGAAAACACCAGGGGTTGTGTATTAAGACTTGCAGATGTCAAAGAATGCTCTCTGGTGCATTTAACAGCTCCTTTATCCCTTCTGAAAGGACCTGGGGTCAGCAGTCCAGACTTGATATCTTCAAACAGTTTTTAAAAGCAATCCAAGTATTCTTAACTCAGTGTAAGCACCACATGCCTTAAAACAGAGATTTCTTTTTATACCATGAGTTAAAGGCCAGAAAATCAATGAAATAAAATAAATACACCTGACTATGATCTCCCCTGCTGTATTTCAAGGATGCCAGAATTGTATTCACCCAGAAGCTGTGAAGAAGCCCAGGGATGAAACAGCTTCAGCTTTAACTGTGGAGTGTTGCTTCTTGCTTCAAGTTCTGTGTAGTGAATAACTAGAAAGTGGTGGATGTGGTGCCAGTTTTCCAAAGGTTTCAGTGATGAGTAGAGGGACTGTGGAGGAGTAAGGATGGTGAATTAGGAGAAACTGGAGTGAAGAGAGTGAACAGGCACTTGAATAAAGGCAGCTCGGGTTCTCAAAAGAGCAGCTCTGCCTCAGGAATTGATTGGAGCTCTCCCAAGGAGCCCATGAGGGTGTAGAAATTTAATTCCAGCAGTTTGTTTGGATTATCAGAAAGCAGCCAGCACGGTCCTCTAACAGCTAATCTTCCATGAGCCAAGAGCAGAGGTCATGAGACAAATAAATAAAAGGTCAAAAGCTAAGAAACAAAGTGTGTGGGCAAATGGGCACCTGTGGTGTCCAACCATCCAGTACATTCCTAAGTGAGCAGGGGGAAAATGAGTGAAGGGTAAAATGGCAAAGTTTGCTGATGATGCAGAGAGATTCTGGAGAGTGAAGATAAGGTGCAGCTGAAACTTTAAACTTGTTTGATCCTGATGATTTCCAAGTCTCCCAGCTGGGGCTGCACTCACAGCAGCAAATGCTCCTCTGTGCTCACCCAGACCATGACAAGCCCTTGCAATGTGATTAATGTGCTCACAAAGGCCATGGCAGCCCCTTGCAGTGGCACCAAGGCCAGCAGGCCATGAAATGCCATCAAACAGCCAAGTGGGTCCCTGCACTGTGCCCTGGGCATGGCAGGGGCAGCTCGAGGGAAGGTCTGGCAATGAAACTTTGAAGGGAAAATGGCTTCAAACTGCTGGGCAGAGGTGGCACAGGTAGCAAAGGCAAAAATCTGCCCTCCCCTTGTGCCCCAGTGAAGTGGTGTCAGCTCCCAGTGCTCTCCATGCACAACTGTTTGCTGTGCTGGGAGGAGGAGGCTCAGCCAGATGTTGCACTGGCTCAGAGTCCTGGACCATCACTTGGATAATGTCCCAGGGGATGCACAACTCAGCCAAGGTCACCCAGAGCCTCTTTGCAAAAAGTCCTGGGGGAGCTAATTGCAGTCATTACCCAACTGAGTCACTGCTAATGCAGGCTGGCAAAAGGAGCCTCAAGCCACGAAAATCCTTGAATGTTTTGCTTGCATTTAACACTGGAGGTGTTTAAAGGCTCACAAGAACCATCCTCCCGTGCAGCAGGTGCCCAGCCTCTCCCATTTGCCTTGGACACAGCTGACTTTCAGAGTGGGAAGTGCTTCAAGGCACCCTGCCAGCCCCAGCCCCTGGGCCTGGCTGTGTTTCTCACCTTCAGTGCCCCAGCCTGCAGAACCAACTTACTCCAAAGCTCCTGCTGAAGACAGTGCTGACTTTCTAGCCCTGCTAAAAATACTGCTGGCAACAGGGGAATAGCCAGGGTGTGGGCTAGCAAGGAACTGTGGTGGCAGGGATGAGACAGCTCCCTTTTCCAGGGGTTCAGGAGGGGACCAGCCCAGCCCAGAGCACTCTGAGCCCAGAAGATGCACAGGAAACCTCCCTGCAGCTCTGAGCACACACTTCAGGGGCAATTTCCCCTCCCTGTCCACACGTGGAGCAGCCTCCACAGTGGAGTCAGGGTGGCTTTGAGCACAGCCATGGAATGATGCCCTTCACTTCACTTGAATCTCTTCATCTGCACAGCCCTGGGGTGCTGCAGCATGAGACAGGAGGCAAAACAGGAGGATTCAACAGCAGAAAGCCAGAGCAGCTGGAAGAGGCACTTCCAGACACAACAGCTCGATCACAGGGTCAAAACCTGCATCTCACAGCACCCTGCAGGCAGTGGAGAGGTGAGGTGCTCAGGGTCAGGAGACACAGGACAGAATTCCAATCTACTGCTGAGTTCTGCACTCACTGAGTGAGGCTTTTTTATCCTTCAGGGTGTTCTTTCATTAATACAGGTGTTTGTTCACTTGGACCAGTCTGGAAAACGAGGGCTGCTGCTCTTTGTCTCACCAATAAAACAGCTTTGACACCCCTCCCCAAACCCAGATCCCTCCCCATCTCCAGCCATGTGAAGCCCCAAAGGCCATGGCACATGCAGAGGCAGTTCCCAGCCCATTGGGGACAGGCTGTTTCAAATGTTAAGATTTTTCAAGACCTCCAAGTGTGCAGCTCTGGTACAACAAACACGTTCTGAAGCCACCAGGGTATTTCATGCTGAAGTTTTGTGGTGACATCCATGCAATGTCTTCGTGGTGATTTTCTGTGGCTGCTGCCATGGCTGGGAAATCAGCAGGGAGAATGAAATATTTGCAGTGAGCCCAACCCGGGCAAGGTGCTGTGTGAGGCAGAGTGAGTTTTGAATGGGACCAGGTGCTTGAGGAATAAGAGGGAAATGATTCCATGGTGCCAAGAGGGCACTCTCAGAGCAGGGTGAGAGCAGGAAGGGAGGCAGGGTGGGAGCAGCACAGCTGGGGCAGGTTGGGTTTTCCTTTGGTGTGGTATCAGACACCACGGTGATGCAAACTCAAAATAAACTGAATTACCCTGCACCAGTCAGCCTGACAGGGGCAGAAGGGCATGGCCTGGGCTGCAAATGGGCAGTTCCATGGGCTTGTCTGCACCCCCTTCCCACAGCAGTGCCTTCAGCAACCCCAAGCCCACCCTCAGCCCCCCCATCTGCTGTGAGCAGCCCCTTCCCATTGAGAGGGGCAGCACCTGGACACAAAAAAGCCTCCATCAAGCAAAGTGTTACTTTGGACCAGACCAAGGTGAAGAAAAGCATTTTGAGACAATCAAACACGCTTTCCAACTGTGGAACCAGGCACCTGCTCAGTCTTCCCACTGCTTTTGACCAGGGAATTAAGCCACTTATTCTACATTAGAGCCATTTCCAGGGGAATTTCCCTCTGACACAAAATGCCAGCAGCCACATCCCCCTGAAGGAGAATTTTCAAAATGCAGGAGCAAACAATGGTGGGAAGGGACAGTGGGCAGGGAGTGCTGCACCCTGGGAGAAGGGGAATGAAAGAAGAAACCACAGGAGAGTGGGGCCCAGGTGGAGCCACATCCACTGCTCACTTCAGCCAACATCCTTGAGCCTGTTCTGACAGCAAAAGTGCCAAGAGAGGAACAAAAGCTGCACAGCCACCTCCCCTGTGCTCTGCAGGACCCTTTGCTGCTGCCCAGACCTGGTGCTGGTGACACAGCTGTCCCTGCAGAGAGGGACAGTCTGACTGGCACACATGAGGCGTCTGCCCCCTGGTCTTCATCCCAGGAAGGAACCCATGGAGGGCAAAATGCTTCATTTCAAAAGTGGCACATACTTTCGGGTCTTTTAACCAGCACCTGTCATTTTTGGCAGTGCTTTTAGCTCAAAGTCTTTCTTTTTCAGGGCCCCTGTAGAGAGCTGTTCCCACCTGCCTCGGCAGGGAGCTCACAGCAGTGCACGGGGCACAGGAGGTTCATGTGCAAATCCCTGAGGAGAGAGACTCAGCTGCTGGCTTTGGAGGAGGAGAAGGAGTTTATCTCACTCAAATCACCCAGCCAGTGGGTGAGCCAGCCTGTCCTGCAGCTCTCTCCACCCACAGAGTGGTACCCAGTGCCACCAGCCTCACCTCCATCAGCTCAGCCTCGAGAAGAGGTGACAGAGAGGGGACCTGGGCACCTCATCCCAGTCTGTCAGGGAGGGCTCAGAGCAGGGACCAGCCTCTGCTCTGTGGGGCCCAGCAATAGGACAAGGGGAATGGGCAGAAACCTCACCTGGACACGAGGAGGAACTTCCCTGTGCAGTGACTGAGCACTGGATTGCCCAGAGAGGCTGTGGAGTCTCCCTCACTGGAGAAATTCCAGACCCTGGACACAATCCTGTGCCCTGAGCTCTGGGATGACCCTGCTGGAGCAGGGAGCTGGGAGCAGATGAGCCACTGTGGCCCCTTCCATCCTGACCCACCCTGTGTGACTGTGGTGGCCCCCCACACCACAGCTGGAGGGAGGGCACAGCTGGAGGGAGGGCACAGCTGGAGGGGGCACAGCTCAGTTCAAGACACTCCAGAAATTTTACTGTTTCCAAGAGGTTTGAATGAGTAACCAAACACAATTAAGCATAAATCCTCACATCCAAAGAGAGGAGGAGTCTCTTTGCCCTGCATTTAAGAGAATAATTATGGTTATTGCCTGTGCAGTAACTTCAGAAGGCTCCTATGCAGAACTCCAGCCCTGCAGCAGTGGGTGTTGGCTGAATGATTAAACAGACCAGTTTCATGTTTTAGAGGACTCCTGTCTTCAGCCACTGTGGATGTGCAGCTCCTATCCTGTAACACAAGATCACAGGGCTGCCACCCCTGTCTGCAGCTCTGGCAGCAGCAGGCAAAGGTTAAAACCCCTGAAACTCAGAGCACTGGGAGATCAGTGAGTGCAACAACCCCTGCTCTAAAGATGAGGAAATAAAGGGAAGAGAAGCAGCAAAGCTGTGACTACCAAGAGCCCCCTGGGCCAGGGCTGTGAAGATGACAGTGGCCACACTGCTCCCAGCCACCTCCTGTAATGACTCAGCAGGACACAGACATGTGGGAGCCCAGCTTCCCCTAATGGCAGCCCCGTGGGCACCGAGATTTCCTGGTAAATTAAATCACCAGTTTAAAGTTTTCCAACAGGTTTAAGTGCCACAAAAGGAAGCATCAAGTTGGGATCCACAGGCCTGGAAAACTGATGGATTACCCAGATGGATTACCCTTCCTCCATCCCACTGCTCCTTTCTTTCCCTGGGATGGGTCAACACCAACCTGAGTGGCCCTTTGGGGACAGAGGAGTGACAGGAGTGTGGCAGTTCCTGTGTAAGTGCCTGGACAGAGACCTGCACACCCCAACCACGTGCTGGGGGTGCTGAGCAGAGGCATCCACGTCCCCAGCAGCATCCCTGCACCCTCCAGCCCCTTGGCAGGAGGAAAGGGATTCAAGGACAGCAGCAGGTTGTCCCTGCTCTGCCTGGGAGGAGGACACTGCCACATCAACGACCTCCTCACTCCCACTGGGAGCAAATAAAGCACTTTGCCAATGGCCTCACCCTCAGGCTCACCCAGGGGCTGTTCCTGCTCTCTGGAGTCACACAGGCAGTGGGAAGTTGGATCTTCCTCAGAAGACAGCCTGAGAAGCAGCTCCCATCCCATGCCATCCAAGGATTTCTGGGGGCCAAGCAGAAAAGGCAAAGTTAGAGCAAAACAGGTACATTTGAGAGTGCTCAGGCTGGGGTTTCTCAGCCCACCCTTGTTAGAGCTGCTAACATAAGATCTGTTTTTACTGTAAAATCCAGTTTCCACATGGATTTTCTCTTCAGCCAAGCCCTCACCCCACTAAACAGCCTGTCCCTGAGCAGGGCCCCACTGCTGGGACAGGCACAGCCAGAGCTCACCAAGCTGTCCAGCTGCTTCCACAGCCACCCTGGGCAGCTAGAGCCAAACTGGGGTCCCACTGCAGGAGGACAAGAGCTTAGACACAAGATGCACCTCAGGGCACCCAGACTGCAGGGGGTAGAGGGTTGAGAAGATGGCAGCAGTGCTGTGAGAATCCAGGGAAAGAGGCAGAGGAGGGAACAGCACTCAGCAACAGCGGTGCAGGATGGATGTGCCAGGTCCAGCTGCTGTGCCAGGTGCTGGTTTCTCCCAGGAGCCCTGTGCTGGGAAGCATCCCCTGCTCGCTGTGGGTGCCCAGTGCAAGCCAGTGAAGCAGGCAATGGGCCTGCCAGGCTTCTCCCACACACCCGTGTCCTGCAGGAGGCACCTGGGAGAGAGGTGAGGGTTCCTCCCTTCCCTCTGGCACAAAGCAGGAGCGATTCCCTGCAGTCCACAGAGGTAAAGCAGGAAACTGGGAGCAAGAGCAATCCCATTGTGTGCAAGTGACCAGCACAACGTTCAGCTGCTCACAAAACAATCCAGAGCTTGGCTTCAGCATTTCCCAGCCCCAGCCAAACACTGCTCCGTTCCAGGGTGCTGGTTGATCTCACTCTGAGTATCTCTGGGGAAAGGGAACCATCCAACCCCCAAACAACCCAGGTAATATTTTGTTACTGCCAGCCTGAAACGTCTCGGATGCTGTGCTGTGTGACTGCACTGCACGGATTCGTCTGTTAATACGCCATCCAACCCAAATAAACTTCGGCTTCGCTTTGGAATCGATCTCCAAATCAAGGAGCTCTGCTGTTCCCTGGGCAGCCCACCCTCCTGCAGGAATTTGACCCTCCCGCACGGTTTTAACCCTCCCTGGCCCACTCTGCTTCCCCAGCCGTGCTGGCTTTGCTCAGGCAGCCTCAGGAATTTAGGAATTTAGGAATTTGCCCTCTCCCCTGCAGTGCACGGAGCGTGGCTTTGCCTTTCACCCGTCCTGGGGTGACACGACCCGAGCCTCTCCCATCCCCATCGGGGCAGGGGGAGGCAGCTGAACAAGCCGTGGTTATCAAACCCTGCTTCTTTAAACAGGCTCTTCACTGGCTGCAGTCAAAGCCACGCTATGCCTAACGTCACCGGGGAGCAAAAATAGCCGGCACGAGTGGAGGGAGGGGAATGTGAGTATTAAGAGCGCCCAGATTTCAAACATACTTGGCTTGGCAGCCCGCTCCCTCCCTGCCCCTGCCCGCCAGATGCGACGGAGCGCCGCGATCTCTCACTCTCTGCCCACGAAGAAGGATTCTCCTCTTCCTTTTTTCCTTTTTTTTTGTTTTTCTCTCTTTAAGTTTCAGCTTTGATACTACTAGATCGATTTTCTTTTTATTATTATTTTTAATTTTTCTTTCTCGTAGGAAACTTCATCTGCCGGATTTAAATGCAAGGTTTGAGCAGGAGAAATTAATTTCTGTTTACAGCTGTAAATATGCATGGCAGTCCTGTGGGATGATATCGTAGAGGGACAGGCAAGACTGGCTGGGAAAATCGCTTGGACTGTAAGATGCTTGAATGGCTGCTTGGAATAACAAGCTCCCTATTGTGTGTGCATGTGTGTGAGTGTGTGTTTGTGTGCGAGTGCAGCAGTGATGGCAACTTTAAATGATGCAAGGGCTCCCTGTTTGGCTTAATCTCCCTCCTCTAGCTCTGTCTGGAGACGGGGGAAGTGTCTGAATGGAATTAGCGCTGTAGGAATTTTATGAATGGAGCAGAAGGTTCAGGTTCAGCAGAAGAGGAGCAGAGCAGGGAGATGCAGTGGGCTCAGCTCTCCCCGACAGGAGCTGTCACTCCAGGGAACTGCACAGACAGGCTCCAGCATGGCACAAATCTGCTACACGTCCCTGGGACACCAGGCAAGGCAGCTTCGAGGAGGCAGCACCCGAGCCGTGGAAATATTCTCCTGAAAATGAGCTGTCACCAACACTCCGAGCCGAGAGCTGTGCGGGGGCAGCTCCGGGCTCAGCTGGAGCATCCCAGGCAGAGCTGTTCGTTCCTGAGCGAGGGTGCTGCTGGCTGTGAGGCAGAGGAGCAGCCTCAGCTCCTGGAGCAGCCGTGTCTCCTTCACGGGGACACCTCCACTGCCAGCACAGCTCCACACCAGCGTCAGTAAAGGGGACAACGAGGGAGCAGCACAGAGTGGCTGCACCTGCCCAGCCCAGGAGGGCTCTGCCCAGCACAGCACAGCAGGACCAGGCATATTTGGGCTTGCAAGGTCCAAGAAAAGCATCTTGGTGCTGGTGAAGCTGCTGGGGACCAGCCCAGAGCAGCACTGTCCTGAAGGAGCACTGACCACTGCAGGACCACGCTCATCTCTCGCCTGTACTCAAGGACTGGGGTGGGAGATGGGCTCTGAGTGTTTCTCTTTTTATCTTTTTATACTTATATCCCAATTGCTAAGTGAGGGAAAATCCTTCTCTGCACTGGATTGTCCTCTCCTATGCAGAGTTTTTATGGCTTCTCTGTAGCCCCCATCATCCTCAGCAGGTGGCAATGGGGAGAAGGTGAGGGCAAGTCCCACAGAGGATGAAAATTGTCCATCCTCAGGTGCCACAGAGGTCACTGGCAGGGTGACACAAGGGCAGCAGGGGAGGGCCTGGGATGTAATCCTCCTGCCAAGGAGATAGGGGGGAAAAGGGGCAAAGGAGTCAGAGCTGGTGAGGAGGCAGAGGGACACCTAACTCACTGGGAAAAGCTGCAAATTCCCAGGATGAAACAGATCCAACCTGCCCAGAGGAACAAGGCAGAGGGGATTTTTGCCTGCCGAGCCCTACAATGGCAAGGCAGTGCAGCACCCCTTTCCCTCAGCATTTTCCAAAGAAAAAGAGACAATGTGAGTGCTGTAAAACCCAGTGCAAAGGCATTTCTGTATGCAGTGACCTTTGGGATGGCACAAGCTTTTGGTATGCCTTAAAACCGGGGCATTTTAGCTACTTCTTCAGCATTTCTCTGAGGCAGGTTTGCTCTCCTTTTGCCTACACCCAGAATGAATTCAGAGCAGCACAGTCCTGATTTGTGCAGCACTGAGTCTGCAGGACAGAGTTGCCTCACATGTTGCAGAGCAAACTCACACCTTGCTGCTCAAGGTTGTTCAGGCAGGTTCACACCCAGCTCTGGCTGAAACATATCTGCTTGACAGACACCCTGAAAAACCCTGTCTTTACAGGCACAGAAATCCCACAGGGAAACCTGCACTTTGCTTTATAAAGTGTGTTTTCATCACTCAAATACTGTTTGAAACTGCAGGACAGAGGAGGAGCTTCTCATTCAAGGGAAGCTGCTCTGTGGAAACACTGCAGGAATGCTGGGCAGGACTTTGAGTGCATCACTAACACAGAACAGACAGTTTGGCTGCAAATGATAAATTTAAAGTTTGTTTTCCCTTTTTAAGTGTATTCCATTCCCTCAGAGTTAAGACTGTAGCAAAGAGGTTTAAACAATCATGCTGATAGCTCTGTAAATCATTGTTATGGATTTAGGAAGGATGTTTTTTTCCTCCAGCCCCAAACTGAGGACTGCAGTAAGTGGTTCCAGTGATCCACACTACTTTTTTTGTCTCTTTTCCATGGACACACCTCACAGCTGGGCTCTTGTAATGAGAGCACGAGCCCTACACGAGCAGCCTCAGTGCCAAAGACCTTTGGTACATCCAGGCAGTGCAGATACGTGCTCAGGGACAGGTAACTTCTAAACGTGTTGCTCTGGCAGATTTCTAACGTGTTGGTTTTGTTGCCTTTGCTCTAGTGGAGAATGCAGGTGAGACCCCGCTAAGAAATGCTCCAACATCCCGCCGCAGCCGCGCCCCTGCGAGCAGAAAGAGCCCCCTCAGAGCCCTGTGACATGAGCAGCTAAACCCAGGAGGATGTCCCTGGCTGCAGAGCTGGAGAGCCACTTCCCCACCACCCCCTACATGGCGACAGACGCGAGTGAGGACAGCGTGTTCCCCGTCAGGCCCAACGTCTCCGCCAACGCCACCGGGGCGGGCGCCGCCTCCGCCGAGGACATGGTCGCCATCTGCACCATCGGGGCCATCCTGTCGCTCATGTGCGTCGTGGGCGTCACAGGCAACGTCTACACCCTGCTGGTGATGTGCCACTACCTGCGCTCCTCGGCCTCCATGTACATCTACATCATCAACCTGGCGCTGGCCGACCTGCTCTACCTCCTCACCATCCCCTTCATCGTCGGGACCTACTTCATCCAGAAGTGGTACTTTGGGGACCTGGGCTGCCGCATCCTGTTCAGCCTGGACTTCCTCACCATGCACGCCAGCATCTTCACGCTCACGGTCATGAGCACGGAGCGCTACTTTGCTGTGCTGAAGCCCCTGGACACGGTGAAGAGGTCCAAGAGCTACCGCAAGGCCATCGCTGTGGTCATCTGGCTGGTGTCGCTGCTGCTCACCCTCCCCATGCTCATCATGATCCAGCTGGTGCAGAGGGACAACAAAAGCATCTGCCTGCCCACCTGGAGCAAGCTGTCCTACAAAGTCTATCTCACCATCCTTTTTGGCACCAGCATCGTGGGCCCGGGTGTGATCATTGGCTACCTGTACATCCGCCTGGCCAGGATTTACTGGGTGTCACAGACTGCGTCCTTCAAGCAGACCAAGAGGCTGCCCAACCAGAAGGTGCTCTATTTAATCTTCACCATAGTGCTGGTGTTCTGGGCCTGCTTCTTGCCTTTCTGGATATGGCAGCTCCTCTTCCAGTATTATGAATCCTTCCCTTTATCTCCCAAGGTGATGAAGAACGTTAATTACTTGACCACCTGCCTGACCTACAGCAACAGCTGCATCAACCCCTTCCTCTACACCCTGCTCACCAAAAACTACCGGGAGTACCTGAAGAACAGGCAGCGGTCCCTCAGCAGCAGCAGTGGGTACTTCCAGAGGAGGAATCGTTTCCAGAGGATCTCTGGGAGATCCCTGAGCACGAGCAGCCAGCACTGCACAGAGACTTACATCCTTGCTCACGCTCCTCTGGGAAACAGCAGTGCCTGAAGGTAAAATGTATCTCCGAGAACGATGGGTGTTGACTCCAGTGTTGCTTTGATTTAAAGTGCACATTGTACAGGCAAAGCCTTGGCAGCCCCAGAACGTGCACAGTTGCAGTCCAGAGGCTGTGCCGTGTGTCTGCTCTCATTTCTCTGGTGCCACTGATTTGATGCTAGCAGCACCCAGCTGAACATCTATCTAAATAGCCTTTCACTTTTTATCTTTGGATTTTATAGTGTATGTCTCCTCAAGTAGCCATCAATAATGAAAGCCCATAACAAGGCCATGATTTTTAATAGTATCAGCTGTCTTACAACATTTAAAATTATGTCACCCCCATGAATGGCTGTAGTTTGCTCTTTTTTTTTCTTTAGCAGTAGTGCTAAATTTGTAGCTGTATGAGGACTGAAAACAATGAAATAAAGAAAAAGCAGCTGATGTTTGTGACAAGCCATGCAGTTTGCATTTGGGGTAGGACTGGACAATGTGGATGAGGCATATCCAGGGTTGCTCCCATTTATTCTGCACTCCTGTGTATGCCCTGGGCTGGATTCTCCAGTCACACAGGTGGAGTTACACCACAGCTCGTGTCAGCAGCAGCACAGGCTTCCCTCGACAGTGCCACAGGGGGGAACACTCAGCATCCCCTACTGCCCTGACCCCAAACAGCCACGTGGAGCAGCAGCATCTCTCCTGGGCAAGCATTCCCACCCTCTGCCCTCCTCCAGGGAACCTCTGATGTTGCTATCCTCAGGGCATCCCCTGGCAAACTGCAACATCCAGCCCCAAGCACCGAGCTCAGCGCCAAGCCCAGGAGGAAAGGACAGAGGGAGAGGAGGGGGCTGAGCAGATGTGATTCTCCCTGGGCAAAGCAGTGTTCTCTGGAGTGCTTAATACTCCCAGCTGTAAACCTGCTGGTTCTCAGTTAGGGAGCCACTTTTCCCTTCACTGGAGGTGATTTTGCCTTTCTGCTACAAAAAGCAAACCTAGTCCTGCCTGCACTGAGAACACGTTGCCTGTCCTGGCTTTTGCCAGTGATAAGGCATCATTAATATCAATGCATAATCCCTGATGTCTGGCACTTCCCAGTGAGCCTAAAAGTACCTTCTCTGGGATGCTGCCAACATCCAGACAGGAGTGCCCTGCTTGCAGCAGCCCTGCCACCTCATTATCAGGGACAGGAGGATGAATGCCAGCACAACCAAGGTGCAGGATTAGAGCCAAATGAATGCTGAGCAGCAAACTCAGAACTGCAGTGTGAAATCCCTGTGGCAGTGAGCTCTGCTTGCTCAGGCTGAGCCTGAATTCAGGGTTTAATCTCTATTCCCCTTCAAGGTGTTTCAGTGGTCACTGCTCACAGGGACAAGCTCTGCAGGAGCCTCCCTGGGGAATACTCTTGGAAAGGTCAGTGTCTCCTCCATGCATGGGCTTGAACTTTGCTATGCCATGAGAGGGGCTCTGGTGTGTGCAGTGAACTGCTGCAGGAACTGGAGGGGTTTTGCTGTGCTCCCAGCCCCCTCCACAGCCCATCAGCAGTGGTCCTGGGGGCACTGCAGAGTGCCAGCAAGTCCCACTTGAGGGTCAGCCCTTCCTGATTCCAGAGGGGCAGGAATACCCCTGGAATATTTGGCCACCTCCTGTGCTGACAGTACTTGCTAGCCTTCAGACCTTCAGACATTAGTGAAAGCCCATTGGAGAGGGTAAAGCACCTCCAACCCCTGTGAGGGAGTGGGAGCCCCTGGATGGAGGTGAAGAGGTTTGGTTTGGAATTCCAAAGGTTGGAAGAGCCCTTCAAGACCGAGTTCAGCCATTACCCCAGCACCACCTCCTTCACCACGTGTCCCCCAGTGCCACAAGCACATTTTGAACACTTCCAGGGATGGTGATTCCACACCTCCTTCCTTGGGCAGCCTGGTCCAATGCCTGACCACCCCTTCATGGCAGAATTTTTCCTAATATCCAATCTGAATTCCTGAACCCATTTTCTGCTTATATACTTGGGTGTTTACCATGAGTCAGAATGTAAAGTTTAATCTCTTTTTTTTTTCCCTTTCAAATGCAATTTTAGCTTCTCCTTGCTCAGGAAGAACCAGACAAGCTCAGGATGAGCAGTTCCCGTGGTTGTGAAGGGAAGGTACTGCAGCCTGAGCCTTTAGAAAGCACAGTCCATCTTGCCTAAAATCAAACAGTCAGAATGAAAGGAGGTGTGCAAATCTCAGCTCACCCAGGCAATCACACACCAATGCAGGCAGTGCAGAAGCTACTGAAAGATATTAGAGCAGATCTGCCTTCAATTATTCAGTCTGGCCCCTTCACCCTCAGCAGCTCTGCTGTGATTCCCTTCTCCAAACCCTCCCCAAGCAGCCCATCTCACAGAAAAGACTTGCCAAACACCTTTCATGGCTCTGTCAGTGCAGGGAGCACCCTGAAAGCAGCATGAGCAGAGTGCTGAGGGCACGAGGCCGTGCCAGGTGTGCAGGGAGAGGAGCTGGGATCCCCTGTTTCCCTGCAAGGACACACAGCCTCAGCCCTGGGCTGCAGAGTCTCCTCCCCGTGCTGTCTCAGCAGGGGCTGGCGATGTGTTTGTCAAATCAGCACAACAAAGCCAAGAGAGACACCCCCAAGTCAGGGGCTGGCTGGGGGTGATGCCCCTGTCCCTGCTGGGCCATCTCTGAATGATGTTTCATTCCAGCCTTTCCCTTCCCAGCCCAGGCTGGAGTTGGTTTTTGCTCCTTCAAACACTCACATCCTTCAGCACTCAGCTCAGACAACAACAAGGGAATGTTGTTCCAAGCCTGCAGGTACAAGCAAGGCTCTGAGCACTTCCTGAGTCCCAGCCCTGCATCCCAAACAAACTTTGCAGGGCACCAGCCACTCTCAGATAACATCAGGGAGCTGTTGTCTGCCTGAAACCAAACAGCAGCTCAGCCACCAGAGCCTGCTGAATATTAGTGGGGAGCAGGAGCAGCCAGTGAGAGCCAAAGAAGGAGCTGCCTCCTCCAAGACACAGATTAATGGTGTGTTTAATGATAGCTATAAAATTATTGTGCCCTATTTATTCCTCCTTGCACAAACTTACCATCAGTCAAAGACCCAAGAGCAGTCCTTTGCATAAATAAAAGCTGAAATTGGTGTGAAAGAGAAGTGTGTATACATGTGGCTGTGTGCTTGCTGACTCTATTTGTTCATTTTCTCCTGTGGGATTCTTTTCTCCAGGAGTTCTTTCATGATCCTGAATCCTTAAGTCTCCCCATCTCTGAGGTATTTGGTGTCCCACAGACTGGAATCACCAGCTGAACTCCAGATAGTGGAAGCCAAACACACCAAATTTTTTGCCCATTTAAACCAGGAAACATTAACAATGTCTCAAACTCATAGAAAGCACAGCTGTAAATACACCAGGGCTTTCCAAAAGGGCCAGAGCAAGGATCAGTGCTCCTACAGCTGGGAAAGGCCAGGTACCCACTCTGGTGGCTGAAACAGGCAGCAAAGTACAGCTGGGGCCAGGCACTGTTCTCAGCTGGAGATGGTCTTTGCCAGAGCAGGATGACATCTATGTTTATCCAAACTATTTGCAAATCCACCCAAAAATTTAAGAATCTTTCTGGAAATTCTTTTATTTCTTCTTTTTCCAAATATTGAATTGTCTCATTTCAGCCTTTAGGAGGCAAAGCAGCACAATTTCTCACTTCCAGATGAAGCTTTACCCATCAGTTTGCTTACACTTAATTTTAAAAAGCCTTTTTCCATTTTGTTCAAACCACAGGACTCTTACTAAAGTCCTGTGGTCCAAGTAGGAAAGCAGAGAGCAGCTGTGCATCCCTCTGTCCAAACCCTGCCTGGACAGGGTGGTACCCACCAAACTGCCACTCCTGCCCAGTTCCCAGGTGCCACAGCACTCACAGGCACAAACCTCCCTCCTCAGCTGCTGATGGAGCCTGAATTCAGCTCATCCACAGCCCCACAGCCTGTCTGAGCCCCTTCCTTGTTCCTGCAGCCCAGTGACTCCTCTCTCTGCTCCTGGGAGTGTCCCACCGAGCCACTCCAGGAGCTCCTCAGCCTCCAAGCACCCAAAACCCCTCAGCACAGGCTCCCAAAGAGCATCTGGGCAATGTGCACATTTTGGTTCCCTTACAGCTCAGGATGGGCCAGGCTGGCTGGGGAGGACCTGGGATTTTAGGAGCACTTTAGCTCTTGGTCACCAGCTCAGTGATTGCCCCCCAGGGCCAGGGGGTGAGGCCTGGCAGTGTGACAATTTCCAGGCCATCAGGTGATTTTTTTTTCATTTCCCTGGGGTGTTTGCTTGCTCAGAAACTTCTCAATTCAGCATTTGCTTCAGGGCAATTAGAGGAGAGGCCAAAGGCTGAGCAGAGCTTGGAGAGCAAATCCTCACCTTGGCAGAGCAAATCCTCACCTTGGCAGAGCAAATCCTCACCTTGGCAGAGCTGCCCAGAAAAAACCCATTCCTCTTGCCAGTGCTGCCCCACTGGCACCTGCTGTGGCTGCCACACCAGGACATCTCCACTGAAATGATCTGCTCCAGCCACATCTCTGCAGCACACTCAGACTGGCTGCTCTGGGATTTTTCCTCCCCAAAAAGCACAATCAAATCCTGAGAGCTCCACACTGCTCCTTCTCCAGATCAAACTCCAGCTGCCTGCAGTGCAACAGTGAAGAATTCATTGGAAGAAAAATATCAGACCTTGCATGGGGATCTTTGCCATCTATTTACTGCCTGAGCTGCCATATCCTGGAAAACAGGGTCAGTTCTAATTGATTCCAACTGCTTTTGCACCTCCAAAAATCAGTATCTCATCTTCAAGTCCTGCTTAGAGCTGATTTTCAGCTGAGGATGCTGATCCAGGCACGTGGAATCAAGGTAATCAAGGAGACAGAGCAAGAGCAGAGAATAAATGATGCTGTCAGGGTATTTGAAAGCAGGCTGGAAATGGCAAGACAGAGCAAAAGCAGGTGATTTTTGTTGCTGACTCCCAGTTTTTCAGTGTAGTAAAAATGAAAACTCACTACAAACATTGCAGGAGAAAAAAAAAAAAAATCCCACATCTCTGAGTGAAACCTTGAGCAGCAGAAAAAGCCATTGCTGGTAGTAACAAAGCAGCTCTCTTTTATTCTGGCTTCCCAGGAACAAACACCCCACCAAAAAACTTAAAGATGAGGGAATCCACCTGTCAAAAAGTCAGAGTTTTCCATGCACACTGAAGGCTTGTTGCTAAATCCCCTCTTCCCAAACATTTATCACCTGTGAAGCCATCTGCCTGCGAGGAAAGCACATGTTTTTGCCAAAAGAGGAAGTGCAAATATCACAGTTTGTGTTTCAAAGACCAAACCACTCGAGCATGCATAATTTCAACTGCTAATGAGCTTTAATTACATGTCAAGTAGCTGCTGTTATTAGTTTAAAGCTGTCTAGGAAGATCATAAAATAGCACAATAAGGGCAAATATATGACAAAAATCAGTGAAATAACCTGCCTCAGTGATAGAGTGGAACATCCACAGGCAGGACAGGATTTGCCACACCAGCTCTGACTGTTCTACCATCCCAGACCAGTTCTGGCATCTCCTTTTCACAGACATCCTGGAACTCCCATTAGAGAGTTAATTTGTTGGCATCAACTGCAGTTCCAGCCACAAAACATCAAAGAACTATTTTTTTTTTTCAGATGTGCCAAAGGCAGCACAAGGAGTGCACCCACCAATGGGCAGATCCTCAAAATAAATTAATCCTTGTGGGAAAGAAAGGCAATGCCAGGAGTGAGGTGTGAGCATCAGTAAGGAAATCCTTTGAGCCCTCTGAATATGAGAATTAAGTATTATGGCAAAGATTTCTAGTTCTTATTAATTATTTCACAAAGGGGAAAAAAATCTTAAAAGGAAGGAGGTTTCATCCATTCCCCAGTGGCAACAGGTACCCACATGCTTTGAGAATTAAAGTAGCAACACTCCCTCCAAGGTTTTCCTTTCCATACTGAATTTGGAGCCCAAATCTGAGCACACTGGGCAGCAGAAGTGCACTTTGGCTTTTTCTGTGTTTATGTTTATTTGAAACACAACAGGAAACACAGGCAGCAAAGCCTCCTGCTGATTACTTAGTTTAGTTTATGGCTTGCTGCTCAGAGGAGAGTGTAACATAATTAATTCATTAACTGCAAACGTTCTACAAACGGAATTGCTCCATGTTTATGTGAATTGCAAAATGTTTATGTGAATTTGTGAGTCACTTGTCCTCTCTGGTATCCTGAGAGGAGAATTTCCTTCAGCATCCAGAGCAGGCACTGGAGAGAGCTCAGTTCTGGGTGCCACCAGCCCCAGCAGCCCCAGACCCAGGTGCCCTCCCTGGGGGTCCCTCCCCATTCCAGCCACTCCACCTGGGAGATGCTGGATCCCACCCCCTGAGAGCAGCATCCCCACTGAAGTCTGGGGAGGGAGAAATCCTCAGCTTTGGCAACACTTTATAAAACCTGAGGCAGGAGCAGAGAGGCAAATGGGCCTCACCTGGCCTTGGCTGAAATGTGCAGGTAGCCCGAGAAAAGAAAGTCTGAATGTGAGGAATATGGACCAAACCCTGCAGGGAGCCCAGGACTTACAAGTTCAGGCTGGATTTCTGGAAGAAATACATGTTTAGTTTTGCACAGAGCCTGCCTATCCCATGTTTTCAACTGAGGCTGTAAATTTCTTATTTCATGCAAATTAAGCTTTCCAAGGAGAAGCCACAAGTCTTTAAACAACAAAAGTGGGTTTGTTGCCACTGGAGTCAATGCTGTTGTACCAGTTTACAAGAAAAAAAACAACCCAAAACACAAAACCAAGAACACCCCAGGCATTTTTGGCCCTCTGACTCCAGGAAACCTGCATTTGAGCTGCCCACATGAGTAACAGTGAAGATATCAAATGATGCAATGAATGACAAGGTACTCCATTTATTGGGACTTCAAGTGCTCAAAAATGAGACCTACCCCGTCACACCAGAAGCTGTGCAAAACCATGTGATGTGAAGTGGAATTTCCAAGGTTTCCCAGTCCTTGGAGTATCAGAAAATGGTGAATTTCCTCTCTTTAAGGGCAGTCTGTGCTGTTCCACCTCCTCTTCCTCCATGGCTGGGTTTCAGTGCAGCAGCTTTGGCCATCTGGCTTCATTAGAACATCTCTGGCTTCTTTGTGATGGACCAAAAATAGTAAAAGCAGTTTCCCTTTTGGCATTTATCAAGCTAACCGGTGGGTTGATTAAGATTTAGTTTAGCTAATTAAGGAAGAAAACATCTTTGTAAGCTGCTGGGGCTTTATTTGCTTTCTACTGCCTAAAACTTCTTCCTTGCCTTGAACCTGCCTGCACCAGAACAAACCCTGAGGCAAACACCAAAAGCTGCCACACTCCTGCACTGCAGCAAGGAAGGAGCTTTAATTTATGCCATCCCCGATTAATGAATGGAGCCAAAACTTAATTACCCCAAAGAGAAAACAACCAGAACCAGCAGGATTTTGGACACTCATGCAGACCCCACTGAAGTTGTTTTTTAGGGCTGTCTTGCCCAGTTGGGACAGGGCTTCATCCCACCCCCAGCTTCCCTGTCCAGCTAAAGGGAAAATATCTGCCGTGCATGGGGCAGCTGAGCTCAGCCAGCAGGGACCCAAAAGCTCTCAAAGTTCCCATCCTACAGGAACCACAGAATATTAAAATCCTTGACCAAAAAGAGAAACCCCCAGGCTCCCAAAGCCAGGTTTGCAGTGATTGAGGGTGATCTTGCATTGCTCGAGGATCACAAATACCTGCTGTAAACATTTCTTTGGAGGAAAAGAACCTTCTCAAGGTGATGAAAAGCAAAAGCCCAGCCTGTATCCCAACACCTGAAGAACAAAACACCCTTCCCAGGAGCAGGAGGTGGTTACTGTACCCTTCCCACATGAAGAAATCCACATTCCCATGGCATGGAGGGGAGCAGGGGAGATGTGCTGAGGACACTTGGTTGAAACTGGAGAAATTGTGGTGAAACTGGCTGCAAGACAGCTTTTCATGCAAGCCCAGGCCAGCCAATTAATGTTCCTGTGTTTGAGATTCTCATCACTAACCTGCCTTTTCTTTCCTGCAGTTTTGTCCCTCTCCTCTGTTCAGGGTACAAATTCCCCAGGACACTGAGCACCTCTTGCCAAGCCTGTGCAGATGCTCAGCACAAATTTAACCAGTGACTTCAAAAGCAGTGTGACACAAACAACAACATTTCAGCTGCTAATGGTAAAAGCAAAAGCATTTACTAGAGAGAGGCTTTAATCCTGTACAAAGCTGGTGCCCTGCAGTCAGATGCCCACAGCCAGACAGCACCCACCACCCTGAGCAAGGAAGGGACAGGAAATGTCTCTGCAGCAGAACAAAAACACCCTGTGCTTGTTACCACCTCTGTGAGATGGCTCTGCCCTTCCTGAGCCAGGTTATGCAGCTGCCTCCGGAGTCATTGCAAAATATATTTTTTTTTCCCTTCTTTTTTATTTCCATTGAGTAATAAAGCAGCCTTTCTGCCCTGCTGTGCAAAGAATGGATATCTCTGGATATGTGCTTATGAAAGAGCTGCACTGGCATATTTAGAGCTTCTCTGAGTGGTCAGGTAAATCCATCAGTGACATGTAAAAATGCTGCCCAAAGGGATCAGCTATCAGTTTGCAGGAAAGACAAAAGTCAGGAAAGCAAGCTGCTGGCAGATGACCCCGGGATTAGTTAAGTGCAGTTGTTTCTCCTTAGAGAAGCTGCTGAATTTGCAGCTTTGGGAGCTTGAGTTATGCACTGCCACCCAGTGCAGCTGCCCACAGCCCATCCAGCAGGCTGCACCTGAAAACTGGCTTTGGAGGATTTGGAAACTGGAGAAATTGGCTTTCCTGGGGCTTCTCCACACAAGCCTGTGAGCTCCTGGGTGTGCTGTGCTGAAACTCAGCAAAGGGCAGAATACCTGGGACCCTCAGAGACTCCAAATCTCCCCACACACCTGAAAACAGAGCAAGGAGTTGGTGTGCTCAGAGAGAAGGAGTTTCCCAGTTTGGGGTCACAGTCTGCCAGACCAGGATGGAGAAGAGGGGCTGTGGATTTGTGCCCTGGGGGTTGGCAAAGTAAACTCCTCCAGAATAGCTCCTCTCTCCAGCTGCTGAGCCCCAAACAGGAGGAGATCTGTGACAGGGGGTCCCCTCTGCCTCTCCTGAGGGAAGGTGAGCTCCCCTCCCAGCCCTGGGCCATGAACCAGTAGTGTCACATTCCTGTCAACAATGAAAAGCTCACAACGTTTGTTTTCCTTCCTGAAGCCCTTCGAGATCAATGCATGAAACAACAATATGCCCTGTACCTCCTGGGTCTTCTCTTTGGCATAAACTAACACACAGCTCTCTGTTTTCCTCTTTTCTGAGCAAAATAATTCCCAAGAAGAGAGAGGATCTGCCAGGCTGGTTGGGAAAGGGGGCAAGAAACATTTGGGTGCAAGCAGGGAGACCCCAGAGCTCTTCCCAATGCCTCGTGAGCCAAAATCATCTTCCTGGCAAAGTGCATGGCAGCTTCAGCCCCAGAGATTTGGCTTCTCCTGGCCCTGGGGTCTGGGTGAGGCTGAGGGAAAGCCTGTCCTGGGAGGTGAAATGGGAATGCTGCTGAAAGAGGAACTCTGCTAAAAGGGGAATGCTGCAGAAATGGGAATGCTGCTGGAATGGGAACTCTGCAGAAATGAGAATTCTGCTGGAATGGGAACTCTGCAGAAATGGGAACTCTGCAGAAATGGGAACTCTGCTAAAAGGGGGACCCTGCAGAAATGGGAATGCTGCTGGAATGGGAACTCTGCAGAAATGAGAATTCTGCTGGAATGGGAACTCTGCAGAAATGGGAACTCTGCAGAAATGGGAACTCTGCTAAAAGGGGGACCCTGCAGAAATGGGAATGCTGCTGGAATGGGAACTCTGCTGGAATGGGAGCTCTGCTCAGCCCTCTGCTGCTCCCGACAGTGCTGAGTTTTCCTTGGCACGTCTCCCCTGAGCTGGAGTGATGTTTATAAGGGTGCTCTTTTAAATGGAAGAAAAATATACCCCAGCTAAATTAAATGGCAGACATTGCTTTAGAGTGAAATTTGGCAGGAGATGGGGAACAGGATTGTTCTGGCACCATCCAAGGCAGCTCCACTCCTGTGGAGGTTTCTCTGTTTCCATTCTGTTTATTTATGTATTTCTGGTGAATTTGTAATTGTCATTCAAGGCTTGGCATGGCACAGGGTGAAAGGGCTCACAGTGCCCACTGAGGGGGACCCCAGAACTGTCTGTGGACAGCAGAGGAACCCCATGGGAGAGCAGATGCAGAGCTGTGAATGTGGTCGTGTCAGCATGGAAGTGTTGATGCCTTGATGGGCTTCCTAAAACCAGAGGCCAGGCAAAATTAAGGGAATAAAAAGCAGGGATATTTATGGAAGGGCCTTCAGGTACATTCAGGGCAGATAAAGCTACACCCAAAAGTGGACAATGGGGGTCACAGGTTTTCACACTTCTGTGAGTTTGGTCCATTTGCATATTGGGGGTTAACCTTCCAATTACAGCTTCAGATAATGAAGTAATTTACCCCAGGTTTGCTCCCCTCAACTCACTTTTGTTTACATTTCTTGGGGCCTGAGACAGTCAGGTGTCCTTGATTCCCAGGCCTGGAGTGGCTGGTCTTTCAGCCCCAGAAAGATCAAGTGTATTCTTTGGGTAAAAGGCCACTGGAGACAATGAAAACCCTCCAGCACTGACTTTCACCCAAGGAATTTTCCAAGAGTTTCCCAGGGATCTGTATCATATCTGCTTAGCATCACCTCCACACCTCTGAGCACCAAAGCAGCCCAGCCAAGCCAGGGGAACACAAGAGCCTGGTGATAACAGCACCTAAAACCCCCACGGGGAGGAACAATTTGCCTGAAACACAAAGATGCTACAGCAAATTTCTGTTTTCTCTGCACCCATTTCATTGGAGAAACCTCAACAGCAGCAGTTTGTCAGGAGCACATTACAACCAGCAAACCCAGCCTGGGGAGGAAGAGGACAAGGCCTGGGTTCCCCACACCCCAAGGGGGGAAAGCAGCACTTTGCAAGCACTTTATCACACCTGTAATGCACAAATGGGTGTAAGGACTGCCCAGGGACAGATCCAATGTGGCCCAGAAGCTCAGTCTCTTAACAGCCAGAGACCCCATCCCAGCTTCAAGCAGTGACCTCAGTGTCCATCCCCTCTACAACCTCTGGGTGCCTCTCCATCCTGGGGGGACTTCCCTCACACAGAGCTCTGGGACAGATCTGCATCACATCAGAACATCAAAACTTCTGATCCTTCCATTTGATCCAGAATTTTGTGGATGGCACAGGAGTCCCAGGAGATGTGGCTGGTTCTGCAGAGCAGCATTGCAGGAGCTCCCACACCCTCTAACTGCTGGGGCTGAATGTTGTTAGTCACTGTGTGACAGCAGCCGAAAATCAGTGTAATTGGCATTGTAAGGCATGTGGTTATCCTGCAGAAAATTGTACTTTGCTGGACCAAACCACAATCAAAGAGCTCCATATAGCTCTGCAGTTGAGTGCTCTGAGGCCCCACAGCAAACCACAGTTATCTGAAGCACTGTAAATACAGCACCAGTTCAAAGGCTGCTGCAGATGGGCACGAGCACCCTGCTGAGCTCCTCTGCTCCCGTGGCACCCAGCACTGCTGCCCCCAGCCCTTGCCCACATCCTGCAGCACATGGATTCATCTCTCAGAGCCCCAGTTCAACTGGGGCTGAAATTAATGGCAGAGTTACAGGCAGGGAAAGCAGGAGGCAGCACACAGGAGGGAGCAAATCTTCCTTTTTCCCTTTTCTTTTCCCCTGTCCTGACTGCTGGTGTTTTCTCTCACAATCCCCATGGTGTTCAGTGCATGAGAAATTAAAGAAGCTGCCACAGGGAGAAACAGCAGGTGTGCACATGGGTGGGAAAGCTTTCAAATGAGCACTTTAAGATCAATTATTAGATAACAATGTTGTGTCTGAAGCTACTTAGATAATGGCACGTTAATAGCTGGCAGGACTGACAGAGCCTTCTCTGCTCACACAGGCACAACAGAAATATGTGCTTTATCTCAAAGCCATGCTGGGTGCAAAACTCATTTCTCTGAGGGTTTTCACTCTCCCCAAAAGCACTTTGAAAACAGAGAGATCTGTTTGTCCCATTATAGGCCCAGCTCCTCCCTCTTCCTCAGTTAGAGAAAAAGTTCTGGGTACATCACCACAATTGTGCTTCTCTATTTGCAGTCCCACACATTGACTCACCTGCCTGATGCCCAGCCCTTTGTTCCTCTCATCAAACCAAGGTATTTACCTGCACAAAGGATACCTCAAAAGATAGCAGAAAGAACCACCTCATGCTCAAGATCTGGAAGCACATCCCAAGTCCTGAGAATTCAACCTCTAATTTTACAAACTGCAAGATAACTCCAAAGTTTTTTGGGGTTGCCCAAAGGAAAAGGAAGGGAACTGGTTCCCACTTCCTTGGGCAGCTGCACTGACATGATCTTAAAACTTATCACCAATCAGTCAGATTCCTACAATCACTTTGAGGAGAGCTTTCCTGCCAAGCTGGGGCTGTGGCAGCAGGCTCAGATCCCCACCAGCAGCTGGACTAGACAGAGGAGGAATTAAGTCCTCCCTGCTGCCAACAGGACAGGCTGGCTCCAGGACACTGGGATGAGGAAAACATCCAGGTCCTGCCTTTTGTGAGGCCTGAGGAACAAATTCCCATTTCAAGGCATGGTGTCAAGAGATGGATTGCAAACACTTTGGCTGTTGGTGCTACTACAGCAATGAGAACAAATTAAGTAGACAGATGTTTAGAAATCAAGACTGTACACATGAGGCAAGAAAGGAATCTGCATCCCTGAGAGGAATGGATGTTATCATCACTGATTTTTTAGCTAGGAGTCATCATGCAGTGCCACATTTCATGGAAACATTACCCTGGCATCCAGTATGGGACCTTTTCTGAAGGGCTTGGTAGTGTAAACTCTCTCACAAGTGGACACTTTTCCACCTTACGAAGTCACCAGGGTTTTTAATTTCTCTCTCTGTCCAAGAGAGATCACAGATTGAAATCCCTGTGAGGAGGAGGGCTTGGCCCAGCACTGAGACTGGGAGAAACCTATACTCACACAGTGCCTGCTCTGGAGAGGGCTCTTGGTTTCATCTCCCACAAGCACTGAAATTTATTCCAGGTTTTTGTTTGGGTTTATTTGTTTTATTTTCTTTTCTTCCTCTAAGTAATCCTAAATCTCTGATGGGACTCTGCATTTTGTTTATTCCGTTCAGCAGGAACTCTAGTGGCTTTTGGAGTGCAAAAAGCAGAGTGAAAAAGCAGATAGTGGTGGGAGAGAGAACACTCAGACCTCTTTGTGCCAGCACTGATGTCACGCTGAATGGACATTTGAAAGAATTTAGTGCCTCGGTATCATTTGCTCCCAGAAGCAGCAGCTATCCAAAACACTCCAGCATGATTTGCATCCAGGAATTCTGATCTCTGTGTGCCCAACAAGTAGAACAAAGTCTGGTTTGTATCTCACGTTGCAGGGTCAGGATGGTTAAAGCTCCCATGACTTCTGGTGTCCAGCTGTTTCATGGCAATTTCAAAATCATCTCTACTGGCTTCAGTGTGACAGTCCCAGACCTGAACTGAGGGGCAGGACTTCATGGGGGGACACTGAACAGGACCCCTGTGTCTCTGCAGAGGGTTGGGCTCACTCAGGTTCCCTCCATCCTCAGGGGTTGCTGGCAAAGTCTGAGCTCCCCAGTAAAGGGAGCTACAGGCACAGCAGGGTGTAGCAAGGTGTGCTACAGGCTCAGCAGAAAATAAGAATATGAAAAGGCAGAAGTAAGTGGCAGTAGGAGACACTGTCCCTACCCCACCTTCACTGGTCAGACCCCACCTCAGCAGAATTAGGGACGTGCTGCAGAGATCAGGGATGGAGCCAGGCATCTCTGGGGCAGCAGGGACCTGATTCCATCAGTCCTGAGCCCCCTCCAGTGCTGTGTCCCAGCCCCAGCCCCTGCAGTGCCTGGTGCAGCAGGACAGCAGCAGGTTCAGCACAGAGAGCCTCAATGCTCCCACTGTGGGAAGGGCTGGTTTCCAGCAGCAGGATCCTCAGGAGCCCTGGTCTGGAACTGTGGTCAGGAGCAGTGGTCAGGAGCTGTGGTCAGGAGCTGTGTCAGGAGCTCTGGTCAGGAGCTGTGTCAGGAGCTGTGTCAGGAGCTGTGGTCAGGAGCTGTGTCAGGAGCTGTGGTCAGGAGCTGTGGTCAGGAGCTGTGGTCTGGAGCCCTGGTCAGGAGCTGTGGTCAGGA
>VZRX01008779.1:163203-174317 GCA_013398075.1 Notiomystis cincta | reverse complement strand
ACAGGAAGGGGTGGTTGGTGAAGGAATGGTGCTGGGGGAGAGGACCAAAGACATGTCCCTGGATATGTCCTTGCATGGCTCTGAGGTGAAGGCCAGGGGCCCCAAAGGAGTGCCAGAAGAAGTGTGTCCCTCCAAACTGTTCAGGTGCTAAACAGGCAGGGTGGTTTGCTCCCACCAAAGACTGATTTGAGCTGTTTGCATTGGAGACACTTCAGCCATGCCAACCCCAGGAATTTGTCTGGATCTTCAAGAGCAAGGCCATAGCCTTCCCAGTTTAATGAGGCACCATTCAGCAGCTGGCAGCCTCCTGGTACTGCCATGGGTTATGTTGCTTCTGGGTACATTGACAGCCCTCTTGAAGCACAGTTAATGAGTTGCATCAGCTTCTCAGTTGCAAACCCACTGGTCTTCTGGGATGTTGATGTCCTCAGAAGGGAACAGTAGGAAAGGGGAAAAAATAGAGAACAGCAAAGGCTGGGGAAAGCAGGAGAAATCAGGGTTTCCAAGAAAGAAGATGACAGAGGTGACTGAGCAGGAACAAAATAGTCCCAAAGAACTGAGGTCTGGCAGTTGCAAGGAAACCTGAAAATGCAGCAGGAGACACATTTGGGATGTTGCAGTATTAGTAATCACATGCTGAAGTAGGTCACTACACGAACAGCAGTCAATGCCTTTGGGCCCAACTCTGCTCTTTGTGCTGGCACAAGGAGCAGGCACCAGTGAGTAAGAGGGTGCAGCACACTGTCAAACCTATCCCACCCTCAGATGCTGCCCTGACCTCCAGGATCAGCCAGCCCTTTCTCTGGCTATGCCTGCCCTGTCTGTCAGTTCTGGGTCTGAGTTTGTGCTCAAGCCCAGCACTCTCTACCACCCATGCTGGTTTGTGAATGCTGAACTCCAGACCTGCCTGGAGTGGTGAAAGCTTAAATACTTGCATTATGCTTCCAAATTTTCCTTTACATAGTCTAGACAGACTGACATCAGCTGGATTGAATTAAAGTGGTCCACCATGAGATGTCCTGAAACTTGGGTCTTCCTAAGCACAGCCCAGATGATTTATGTCCAAACTGCAGCTACCAAGATGAAAAGAAAATAGATGGATAATATGGTTGAAACTCTTTAGCATGTCCTCAAATTCATGTTTCAGCTAGCCCCAAAATAATCACTGGTGTGTGTGATGGGATTTCTGTACAAGAAGCCCAGAGCCAGAAATGGCATGTGCTCTGGGCTTTGCAAACCCACACAATTTACAATGAATTTTCATAAGCATTCCAAGCTTTCACAGGAGTAGTAGAAGACTGCTTTGCTGCCAAAGGTCATCTGCGCCTCCCCACAGGTTCTAACTCCTGGGGAATCCTGATTTGACCTAATTTCAATTGTTAAAAACTGTGCATAGAGAAAGGCAAATTGTGTCTTCCTACATTGTTTCTGTTTCCCCTACACTCGTACTTGTGTCCTCTCTCTTTCCTACAGCCTTGCTCCTCATCATTTAAAAAAAACCCAAACCACACACCCATTCTCAAACCCTATAACCATGTCAACAAATCCTCTAATATAGATGTTTTTATACATGCAGCAACTCCCTTCTGCTCATGTAATTCTATTCTGGGAAGCTGTCTAGCTTTCATCTTCATGGGCAGGGTTTGCCAGTTGCAGCTCTAGCAGGAACCCCTTTAAGTGGAAACAAGCTCGGATGTTCGGCTCCCATAGCAGTAAAAAGCTGCTTCCCTGCGTGACTCTCTCATCTCCTGGGGTGCCTGCTGCCCAGACAGATTCCAGACAGCTGTCTCCAGCCTGCTGCTCCTGTTCACAGGCAGGGTCTGGCTCCCTCCCAAGCCTTGTCTTCTCTGACCCACGACTGCCAACTCTGGGATTTTATTGCCAGGATCATGGTATTTGTTGTTTTTCTTACTGTCCCCATTCCTAGACTGAGAAAACTTATTTATCATTCAAAATTAAAATGAGATTCTGTTCTTCCTGAAGGCAAAGAAAATCTTGAAAAGCATGATATTTTGTGACTTGTAAAAGTTGCAGGTATATATACATATAATTTTTAAATATTTTGATTTTTTAAGCCTATCTTGTGATGGTGAGTAGTGAGCAAAATGATTTACATGTTAATTAGCAAGACTGCTGACATGAAATATTACTTCCTTGTCTGGCATTCCAGATATTCTGTAGCATTTTGGCAAGGCAGGAGCTGCAATTCTCATGTGGTGGTGTTTTACATTCCATGCCCAAGAAAAAGTCCTACACAAAGCCTTGCAGACCCGGGTTTCAGGCCACCTTCTCTCAGGGAAAGAGTGCCTTGGGAGAGGGGGAATGCTAAGCATCAGCAGGGAGAACCCAGCAATCCTAATATCCTATTATGTATCCAGAGCTGTGCCCAACACAAGGACCCTCCTGCCCAGGCAGTGCCCAGCTGACCTGTTTCATGATCCCTTTATGTAGGTATCTACACAGCCCTGCACTGGACATTACTAGCAAGGAAACAATGGAAAAAATAATTAAAAATAAATTATTTCCAGTGCTCATTGATATATTGTTCTGCATTTAAAAACACCAAGTTACTCAAGTAACGAAAAAAAGAGTCTAAGGGGCTTTCACCTCCATTATCTTTTCTATTTTTGCCAAAAGTGGAAGTTTTCAAACTTTTTGTTTGAAAGACTGTTTGCCAAATTAAAAGCTGTTTTGATAAAAATGTCAACAAAATAAACTATGCAAAAACAACTGGCTGCTTTGTGCTTTTCTTTTAAACGGGAGATTTTTCATTAAGACAAACTTATTTTTCAAGATCATTTCAGGCAGCTCTCCAAATTCCATGAGGTTTTGTTTCATTCAAATTGTTTCAAGTAGTCCCTGATCCTGGCAATTATGAATTTTTCTTTTTATAGGAAAGGGAGTTTTACATACTGTGGAAATATGGAAGAGGAACTGGATGTGAATAAACAGACAATGACAGAAGTGTTAAGCCAAGTCAAAAAGATACAAACGCCAGGGGATTATTAAGACACCTGGTATGATAGAAAGGTTTCCATTAGATACTGGACAATGAGGTGAAATTTATGCACATTTGTTACACAAAAGATCATTATTTATTGCTAATAAATGAGCACATTTGATGTATCTAGTCAGTATTCAAATATTTAATGTATTTTAAGAGCACCTAGGGTATATTCTCTGTAGTACAACTCACTGCTCTCAGGAATTCTGTCAAATTACATGGAGCTGCAGTGAAAGGCTAGATCATAAAACATAGGCAGTAGTAAAGTAGATGGAACAATTTAAAAAAATTAAAACTGACAAAAATTTCCTCCACTTTCTTCTCTACCTCTTTCCACTTGTCCACAAGTAAGTATTGGGCTGTTTCTGTTCAGCTTCATTTATTTTATCATACATGATGAGAGGATAAAAAGCTCCAAATGACACCATGGTCACAATGTACAGATTTTACAATATCAAAGGTTAGCACCTTCTTTTTTTTCATTGTGGATTTCATAGAGTTATAGAATTGCTTGGGTTGGAAGGGACCTTAAAGGTCATGTGGTTCCAATCCCCCTGCCATGGACAGGGACACCTTCCACTAGACCAGGTTGCTCAAAGCCCCATCCAACCTGTCATTGACCACAGCTCTCTGGCTGCACCCATCTGGCCAATTCCTTATTTGCCCAACAGTCACCCCTTCAAATTCTCGTATCTCCAGTTAAGAGATAAGGATGTCATGTGGGACTGTGTCGAAAGCATTGCAGAATTCCAGGCACATGGCATTGGTTGGTCTTCCCTTGACCATTGCAGTCACTCCATCATAGCAGTCACCAGATTGGTCAGGCATGATTTGCCCTTAGTGATCTCTCAGATCACCTCTTTGTCCTGCATGTGCTTTAACATTGCTTCCATGAGGATCTGCTCCATGTCCTTCCCAGGCACAGAGGAAAGGCTCACCAGTCTGCAGTTCCCTGGGTCTTCCTTTCTCCCCTTTTAAGAAATAGGAGTGATGTTTCCTTTTTTCCAGTCTCCAAGAACTTGGCCTGACTGCCATGACTTTTCAAATATGACAGAGTTGCTTGGCAATGACATCAGCCACCTCCCTCAGGACCCTGGGATAAATTTCAATACAGAAAAATTTGCCCCAGTATTGTTTCTAATTAATTCCCTATTCCTTCTATTTTTTATGAGTAGTTAGGATGTCTTTAAAGGACCACTTTTCAAAACATCTTTTTTCTGTGCTCGCTTGTGAAGGATGTTGTTTGACCAGGTTAACCTCTGTAAGTCCCTTCCAACCTGAGTTATTTTGTGTTCCACAGGCACAACTTCCTGAGCAATTGTTATATCTTTGGGAAGAAAAATAGCATGGGCAGCTCTTAAAAGATTTAAACTTTGGGTTTCTTGAAAGATCTAGGAATGAAAAGAAAAGCTGACTATTCCTTAGTATAGCCTAAACTACAAAGTACTGAGAATTTCTATGAAAAACCACACCTGACATTTACAATCACATTAAAGCCCACTCAGAATCAGAACTGCACTGTTTCTGTACATTCACAGGATAAGGTGCTCTGTTTTTTCCTGGGAAAAGTACTTAACTGGAAGGCATTTTGTGACTGAGCTGTGTGACCCTTCCTGCTGAAGGTCACTCAACAGCAGCAGGAACTGCACTTAAGTATTTTTCTTAAGAAAAAAGATTTAGTTTAGGATTTTCTGCCTCTGGTTCCTTCCTCTATCAAACTGCCACTGTAAAAGAAAAATTGGATACCCATTCTTCTGGAAGAGCTGAATTCTCCTCACAACCTCCCAAGACTGCAAGTGCTAAGTGGACATTATACCACAACTTTTTAATATTTGTGGATTTAGCATGAGGCAGAAGTCTAAAGAAACTTACTGGAAAGGTGTTTCTGGATGGGATAACCATTAGGAAGTACAAAAGGTAGATTCCAGAAGGGATTTCTCTGGCCTTGGGATAGTTTTGTTGACCCTGTATAGCATGGAAATCTGGGGCATTTTTAGAATTTATGTAAAACCTACAACAGAAGCCTCTTTAGGAGAACTGCCTTGGGGTCTGAGGATGTACTCAAGCATATGTGCTTGAGTACATACATACACTATTATTAATTACAAGTTTTCATAATTGTATATACCATCTGTAAAATTTAGCCTTTGTTATACCTAATTATATTTGTATACTTGGGAAATCACTGCTATTTGGAACCTTATGCTGGAGCTTGGGAAGAACGAAGGGTAAGCACAGGATAGGGGACCATGCCCTAACCCACACTTTCTGCTCTATTTCTAGAAAACTTGCATCACTGGTCCCAAACTGTGGCACTAATTCCCTTTATCTGAGTAGACACATACCCTTAGAGGGGGGAAATGTGTCAGCTTCCTACATAATCTGACACTGCAAAGTTAATTCAGAAGTAAATGTTCTTTTTTCACCAGTTACCTTAAAGAGGCATGGGCTAAGTTCAGTTATAAATTACTTTAACAGTTCTGGGATGTATAAAGTGGATGGTTGTTATTTCAACTGCTCTACTGGAAAGGAAAAAAAACAATAATAACATAGTGTCTTCATTTTAGAATTTTTAGGAATTCATGGGAAGATGGAAAGAAATTTCTTTTTCAAAAATAATTTGAAAAGGCATCTTGGATCACACAGACTCAAACACAAGAAACTGTCACATTGGGTTCTTTCAGTTTGGTTTCTTACCTCTCCTCCAGGAAATACCATTTATTTGGAAACAGCACCTGATATTTTGAAAAACATCCACTGCTGCAAAAATGTGAGGATAGGATAACACCTATTATGTGTACATATGAATGTGTCCTCTCCATCTTCAGAGATCATCCTATAGCAAGGTGGTTTGGCATGGGCAACATGAGCTGATGAAAAGGCTGCTCAGTTGCACAAGCAAAGTAACAGGCAATTGGAGATGGCTGATGGCACAGTAAAGGCAAAGCAAAGACTCTCTGAGGAGGCGGAAAGCAGCAGGCAACTACATACAAGCCACACACACAAAACCAAAACAAAATCCCTCAAAAACCAAACAAAAACCCACCCAAACAACAAAAACCCCACCTGTCTTTGAGAAGAATTTCACTTCCCATCTGTTCTAGGGTGATCAATTCTGTCTCTGCCCTCAAAACCAGCCTAGGAAGGGAGGATGGGAGCAGAGGCAGGTGCAGGATGTCTGCATTCCTGAAGCAGCAATGGGGAGAGAAATCCAAACAGTGAGAGCAGTTCAAGAGACTGGGCTTTCCTTCAACACTATTGTCTTTTAACTTCAACAGTACCAATGCCAATCTTCTATAGTCTCAGATGAGGAGGCTGAAAGAAAACCAAAATGGAAGCTTTCTTAAAGCCCAGCTGAGAGTACAGGGAACCAGATACTTTTCTGTTTGGCTGCACATCTGTTCAACTAAAAATTAATTGCATGAATGAAGGCTCACTTCTTCCATGTCCTATAATGTTGAGTACTACTTAGCAGTTTCATGAGGAGTCTTGCAGTAAATGGATAAACAAGACTCTATTCTTGGATCCAACCCTGGAAAACATTTTGGGTCTCTTTACATAAAAAAAATGGTGGCAAGAATTTTTTGGTAATTCTATAAAGATATTTAAGTATTCAGAGTAAGGAGATATATATAGATATATATGTGCTTTATTTTTACAGTATAGAAAAATGGCTTTGCCTTGATTAGAGATAAGATGTGAAGACATGTTCCAAAATTCTCCTACATAGTCCTACCACCACATATACTGGATGCCTCATTTTAGTTTGGGAATAAACCATCAGGAGCACTCCAACATTTGGAGTCACCACCTGAGCAGACTCCCTACCACAGAATAAGGTGAGAAAGATTTGCCTCAGTCTTTTTGATTAAGGCAGTTATGCTCACTTAAAATAAAAAACAGATGAAGAAGCAAGGTGATTCCTAAAACCTGTGATATCCAGGAATCTTTTCCCACTTAGGGATTATTTATTGTACTGAGTTAAATAGTTTAAACTCTTATAACACTGTCTTCGTAAGACAGAACTTCAAAGTTCACCCTTACAAGTGTGACAGGGCACTGAGATTTGGCTCTTTGAATTCTAGCATTTCTAGGATCTACCTTCTTTCTTGATAGGAATTGCCTCATTTCCATGAGGTATTCCCATTCACTCTTATCAATCTAGTCCTTTGCTTCCAGATTTCCTGTGTTTATAGACACAAGAAAAACCTGAGCATTTCAAATCAAGCAAAACCTTCTGTTCAACCCCAAATCACTGGTTTTAACTCACACATACATACAAATCAAAATTTTTGTGTTGATCCATTGGGCCAAGAGGAAAGAGAGGCACTTTCAGTATTACTGGCGTCATAGACATGCAAACTTTGGGCTTGAAGTACAGCATTGAGCCAATAAGTCAACTATTTTAAGCAGCATGAAGAGCCCAGGACTTTGCCTTGCTGAAGAAGCAGCAAGTGAAAAATTACTTGGGATCAATGCTGAAATATTCAAATCAGATTCATTCTGCCTTTTGTTTCTGATAGGCAAGGAAATACAGATACACACAACATTCCCTACCCCTTCAATGCAAAATCCAGGTATTACAATTGCCTTCTGCAAATACAGTGATGGTCTCCATGAGAGAGCAACACTTGGTTGTTTAAAGACCAGCAACAGAGGGTTTTCAGGGACCAATTGTACACTGTGATCCTTTTGATGCGAAAACTTTCATGTAACAATAGAGTCCAGGAGAACTCTTGCAAGGCACTGCATTCTCCTTTTATTAGCTTAGTCCTAACTCTTGCAAGGCACTGCATTCTCCTTTTATTAGCTTAGTCCTGAACCATGTATTTAAGCAGTGACTCAGAGGAAGGCACTGCCTCTTGAATATAAAGACTACACCAGGCAACATGCGAGACCAATGGTCGCCTCGACTGACATCTGGAGCCATCATCCAACTCTTTTTGGCACTGTGACATTTTGAAGTTAAATAACCTTTGAGTGACTGGTTGAAAATTCAGATCTGGTAAAGGAAATAGCCCATATTATATTCTATAAAGGGAGCTCATAAGGGAGGAGGGAGCCAGCAACAGAGGTTACCAGAAAATTCCTGTTTAATGCGAGACCATCCATGCTGACTGAAGTAGACTGGGCATTGTACACTGGATTTATTCTGGGCCTGCATTTTGTCAGTCTCAGAATCAGCCTCATGTGACAGGATGTTGAAATCACTGAGTTAAATCAAGCAAATCACACCTCTCACGCTGCTCAGTGTGGGCGCAGGAACAGCCACATGGAGTCAGGCCAGAGGTCAGTCTAATCCATTACACTATCTCTGACACCACACGTATAGGTAGAGTACAAAAATAGTATTAGCCCTTTTCAAAAAATAAACCTACTCTTATCATGTTTAAAATTATCTAACTCAATGTTTGTGGTAATACTGCACACCCCTTTCCAACCTTCCTCAAATCTGGTCTACAGCTAGAAGGTTGAACAGAAGCCAAACCTAAAATTGAAGAGTTTTCTGCTTGGTTAGTTTCCTCAGATCAACACAGAGAGGTAGGTGGGAATAGCACCTTTGAGAAGGAAAAAGATGGGGGGAAACTGGACCACAGACAATCCTGTCCTGGATTGCTACAAACTGCCATACATATGATCATGAAATAAGCTGGTTTAGTGTCCCTGTGACATCTTGGCTTTCACACCCAGTCCTGTACTGAGAACCTTTGCTGAGCTATTTCAGCTCATGAAATCACCAGAAAACCTGACTAAAGATTTCTCATTCTTAACTGACTTCACAAACTGAAATAGCTCAGTTAAGAATCCATAAATGCAGCGGTCAGAGAAGTTCAGACTCCAGTGAAACTTCAACCTATCCTGCTAATAGGGTATCAACAGAACACACTATACCCCCAATAAAGCTCCTACTTCTAAACCAAGAAGTCAAAGCACAAGCAAGACAAAAATAAGCAAGTCTCACTCATAGAGCCTCCAGAGTAACTCAACAGAGTTGAGTTACTTCACTGTATTTTGTTCTTACACTGAACATTGCAGGATATGCCTCCAAACAAGGCAGCACAAATGTAATAGTGTCTCCCATATCATACCTCTGGCAGCCTTAACGCTCGCCCTTGAAATCTGACCTAGACTGTCCTGAGCCTGTTCAGGAATGAAGAATCTCCACAAGCCAATGCTTAATTTTATCATCTTTCTACAGAGTTGAAAATAATACTTTAAAAACCCTCAACCTAACAGCAGGAGCACTGAAATCACCTATACACTTTAAGAACTAGTAATGATACTCTTGTTTCTGAAGTAGAATTTCAAAATTGAAATATCTGGAGCCTCGGTACCTCGGTCACACTGCAGCTCACCTTTCTGGGTTTTAAATCAACCCAATTTTGCTTTTATAGCCAGAGGAACAGCACAACAATATGCACCCTTGAACTTTCCTTTAATTCACTTCTGAAACGCGACGTGGCACTACTGCAGCCATCAGCAGACGGCCTAACGTTATGTAAACAATTCCAAAAGCCAAATGGATGTAGAATAGATTAAGCACTGGTTTGGAAGAATAAGGAGTTTGCAGCTTCACCAAGTAAGGAAAAAAGGACAAAGTATACATGTTTTTAGAAGAAGCTGGCTGCTTTACCTTAACACTAGCAAGTTTTTACAAGCAGCCTCTACACCATCAAGATGTCTTACTGCCTTTGTTGAAGGTGGGCAACAAGGAGTCAAGAGACACCAGAAATTTTAAATCACCAAATGATTCTATAAGCAAGTTGTGAGGTTGTTCATTCCACCATGAAAACTGGTCAGTCCCATCTGCCAGGATAGTTGGAATATAAGCTGTGTATTACCTAGCATTTCTTAATCCTCTTGAAAGCATAAAGAACTAATGTAAAAAAAGAATAATCAATCACTTTCTCCCTCACACACACCTTTACTCCTCACACACCGACTACAAGGCATAAGAGCTAAAAAAACCTTTAATAAATCAGTTTAAAGAGAGACTGCCTATCACATAGAATGACTACATGTTATTTTTCAGTCAAAATAATCAAGCTACATCATGAATTTTTCATCAGTCTACTGTGAAACCCATGAAAGGTTTATAAAAATAATTATGTGCAAGTAATTATATTAAACACAATTATCCATCATTAACCATCTCACAACCACAGGACAACGAGTGCTAGATTGTTATCAAGTGACCAGATAGGAAGTCTTACTCTTTTTGCAGAGAGAGGCACTTCAGTGTGCTATTTGTGTCACACAAGCTACTGACTTCGGGCTGTCAGCACAACACCGGATCACAGTTCACCTCCAGACACCTATACATTGCTTTGATAAGCAGTTGCATTCTTCACAAAGCCAGAGCTCACCGACATAGAGTGCCTCGGTAGTGGTGTAGTTCACCAGGAACCCATCCCTGTGCAGTTTCATTCAACTGAAACACCATTTGTTCTTTGACTTTTATTAAGTTCACTTAGGTTGACCAAATGAGCTTCCCTAAAGTAAACAGGGTTATAAAATATCAGGATGATTCTATCTTTAGGTGCTCCATAGAAACAAATAGTTCAACTAGAAAACTTTAAAAATGACTTTAGATACAAAAGTGTAACAATTATACTGCGCGATACATCTTATATATCACTAAGCTCATGAAATTAAAATTTAGAAAGTTTTTGCACCATCAAGAACAGCCACAAGTCCTGAACCTCCATTCTTTATGCATCCTTTATCAGAGTAAACTGAAACTTGGGAATGCTTGGGATTCAAAATACCCTGAGCACATACTAGTGCAACACCACAAAGCATACATAATCCATCGGAAAAGGGGAAAGGGAGAAAAGAAAAAAAATTAGCAAGAATCAGATGGTGCTTTATTATACAAGCATGAAAGTAAGTTCCTTTGGAAAATAACTTCTTGGGTGGACTTCTGGACCAGTGAGGTAGCCCAATGGGAGAGAAAAAAAAGTGGAAGTGGAACTTGGTCCCCACGCGTGATACCTGCCAGGCGGTCCCAGCCCGGGGCGAGGCCGGGGCCCGGCAGGCCGCCCCCCGTGCGGCGGGGGGCCCGGCGCCGCCCGAGCGGGCCATAAAGTGCAGCAGCAGAACACGATCC
>VZRX01008779.1:137968-162320 GCA_013398075.1 Notiomystis cincta | reverse complement strand
CCGGAGCCCCCTGTGCCCGGAGCCCCCTGTGCCCGGAGCGGGGTCCGGCGAGGCCCGCCAGGCCGGCCCCCGGCGCGACCCCGAGCCGCGATCGCCGCGTCTCCTGCGGGTGTCCCCTCCGCTCAGGGAAGGGCGCGAGGCTCCCGCATGGCGGGGTGAGCCCGTCCCCGCACCGCGCCTCGCTCGGCGGTGAGGATCCTCATAGGGCGGTGGACAGGGATGGCTTGCTGTGTGAAATGTGTTGGGGTAAGGATTTGGTCGGACACTTTGATGGGCAAGCTCCCCGAAGAAAGTAGCCGTGAGGGAACTGAGTCAAACAACAAAAATGAGCCAACAGACCTGATACAGTGAAGTGCTTTACATGATATTAAATACATCCATCCTGTTGTAGAGGGGCTTTTTACATGAACCTGTAGGCTGGTCTGTCAGCAACATCATAAGTCTAGAACTGCAGAACAGCGGGAGTTGGAAGGAACCTCTGGAGGTATCTGGTCCCATCTCCATGCTCAATCATAGCCACCTAAACTAGGTTACCCAGGTCTGTATCTGAATGGATTTTAAATATCTTAAGGGGTGAAGGCTCCTCTCTGTGGTGACCACTGATAGGACATGACGAATCAGAATGAAGCTGTGTGAGAGGAAGTTCAGATTTGAAATTAGGAAAAAGTTCTCTGAGAAGGTGGTCAGTCGCTGAACAGGCTCCCCGCTGAAATGGTGACAGCACCAACACTGTCAGAGCTCAACGAGCATCTCAATGACACTCTTTGTTATATGGTTTAGTTTTAGATATTCCTGTGAGGACCACGGTTGGACTCGATGACCTTTATGGATGCTTCCAGCCTCTCTGGGCAGCCTGTGCCAGTGCTGTTACCCTCAGAGTGAAAAGGTGTTTCCTGATGTTTGGAGGGAACCTCCTGTGTTTCACTTTGTGCCCATTGCCTCTGACTGTCAGTGGGCACTGCTGAGAAGAGGCTGGCTCCATCCTCTCTGCACCCTCCCTTCAGGTATCTATATACTCTGATGAGATCCCCCGGCGCCTTCTCTTCTCCAGAATGAACACTCCCAGCTCACTCAGCCTTTCCTCAGAGGAGAGGTGCTCCACCCTCTTCATCATCTTTGCAGCCCTTTGTTGGACTCTCTCCAGTGTATCCATGTCTCTCTTGTAGCGAGGATCCCGGAACTGGACAGTGCTCCACTTTGCTTAGTGCAGCCCAGGATAACATTTGCCTTCCTTGTGGCTCAAGTTCAGCCTGGTAATCCACCAAGACTTGATCCTTTTCTCCCAAGCTGCTTTCTGTCAGCACTGAGATACATACAGCATCATTTGGATTGGCTTGATATCCCAACAGAGCATATCCCAAATGAACCAACTTGAGTTGGTTGAGCCCTTTGTGAGAGTCACACCTTGCTGAGTCCACAGCAAGGCATTTCCTGCATGCTACCACTACACTTGCAGCTTTTGTAACACAATTTTGTCAGCCTTTGTGGAGTCCCATGTCCCCCGGATCGTGCTTTTCAATACTTCAGGTTGCTGTCACAGGCAGAGCATCTTGTTAGGTTCCTGGATTGCTGCAATTAAACCAGACCTCTTTCCAGCACCCAGAACAGCAAGGTGCCAGCAAGGGCAGAGGTGGTTTAACCTACTGTCCAAATCCCATTTGAAGTTTGATTAGACCCCTAACTAATTACTTTCTCTCAGCATGGGTAAAGGGAGAGGAATAACATTTTTTTTCATAGACAGTCTTTGTTCTGTAATTAATCTTTCAGATTAGAATAGGGAAATCTTTTATTCTCAACTCATCAAGAACCTAAATTGGAATGTCTAGAAATGCAGTCAAGTAAGAGGCAGAAATTCTGCATAAGAAATTATTCCTTACTGTCAGTGGAAATGAATTAATTTTCTTCACAGTATAATTCAACTTGTGTTCATGGGAAACTCAAGAATATTAATCCAAATTGCCATTTAAAATGGATATTAACAAAGCTATTTTAAATCTTCATGGAGACAGTTTCAAGGTACAGCCATATTCTAAACCAGCTTTGTAAATGACCCATTTTTTAAAAAGAAACCTTTCCCAAAATAATGATGTTAGAGCTGTTTTTAATGGGATCCATTTTATAGCATACATTAGGATGTAGTCATGTAGCCAGACTGATTTGACTGAGGGAGGTGTCCTACAAAGCAGAGGAGAAGAGCCCGGAGCTGGAAGCACCATGGACAGGCATGTTCTGATCCAGCTGTGCTGCTGCTGGTCACACTCTGCCTCTTGTGTCACCACGGCTTAGCAGAGGCTCATCGCCTGCTGGACCACTGAAGGTGCCCTGGGCTCCCATTCTCAGTGGAGGCAGCTCTAATTCAACAGTTCACCTGACAAAAGGGCCCTCGTTAATCTGCAGAAACTCAGTTGCCCATTGGCCATAACATTGTCCCAAAATTACAAATATTTCTGGCATATGACTCAGAAATCATTGAGGCAGAGATGGAAAAGCTTCTCAAGCAAACAGTAAATCAGTCACTACAACTGCAAGTGAAAAGACAGATCAGCACCTTTTATCATGTAGTATTTATTCATTATTTTTACTTTTTAGCTTAAAGGGTGGACAATACCTTTTTAAGGCATGGGATGTAATCTCACTTTTACAACTTCATTATGAGTTTTCTGCAGTGTAACACTCTTCTTTTAAGACCCTACAAAGTCATCTCAAGAAAATCCATGGTAATTGCCTATCTTTTAGTAATTTCCAATACCTCAGTACAGTAATAACAATGATAATAAAATTAATAATCCTTTGGAAGTGCATAGCTCTTCATTTCAATCATACTACTTCTTGCAAGCATTAATTATCACTCACAGTACTCCTGAGTTATGTAAGTAAATATTGCCTTTCCTTAATAGATGAATGAAATGAAGAAGTGGATCAAAATGGCTTGACTAAGATGTATAGACTCAATTTTCTGTAGATCTTCTAACAATCATTATTCTAGAAATACAGGAAATGTCTACACTGGAACAGAGAAGAGTAAAAAAAAACCTGCAATCTTTGTTTCCAATTATTTGTTAGAATTTCTTTTCTGTATTGAATTCTTGAGAAGGAGGGGCAAAGTACCAATTGAGAAAGTGGTACGGTAATTGCTACACAATAGAGACACTTTATTTTCTTTAACGTTGCCTGCCTGGTACCAAAAAACCCCACTGGTAACTGCTAATTATTTTAAATGCTAACAATCTTATCTCTACAAACGATCACACAGTTTTAAGTCTTGCTGATGAGCCCTTAAATGCTGGATATTAAGTTACATCATTTCTGCTGCCAGGACTTTTCCTTCAACAGACTCGAGCTGGTCTACAGCAAGAGCAGTCTTCCTGTCCAGTGTCTTCAAAGATAAACACTCTTTCCTAGTATCTTTACTTCTGCCCTTGAGAGGTTGCATTAACTGGCAGCCTGCTTCAGTTAATTTGGTTCCCAAACGCCTTTAGCATATTTTCAGGAAAGTTTGTGTGGTAATGCAAGCATGACTCCACATCCATTCAGAACTAAACTTCAGATGTTACCCAATAGTCATCAAGTTCCTAGGCCTGAGAAGAGCCCAGAGGAGTACTGGCAAAATTCCTGAAAATGCTTTCAAAGAGAGACAAAAGCAAATCATTTACAAGAATTATTTCTCAATCAGTTATAAGGCAGGGAAAAAAAATTGTGGAATCGCTGTCTGTAGAAATCACAGCTGCAGTAAAAAAGGGAAATGGGGTGTTAGGAATCACTTTGGAAGGGATAGAAAGCAAAACAGAAGACAGCATTCAGCTGAGTGCGAGTCCATTGTGCCTCCACAAATCTTGAATGCTGTGCATTTCTAGTCTTATGATCTCTAAAAGAAAATAGCAATGCTACAAAGAAGGGCAACTAGCATGAGCAGAAATATGGAACAGCTTCTCTATGAAAAGAGATTAAATAGACACTTCAGCTTGAAAAAACAGATGGCTGAAGAAGAATATGATAAAGGTTTATAAAACTGTATAGTACAAAGAAAGCAGATAAGAAATTATTATGTCTTTGTTTTCATAATCCAAGAATGACAGGGAAGCACATGAAGCTATAAAGCAGAAAACTTTAAACAACCAAAAAGACATGGTGATGGTGGTGGGTTTTTTCCCCAGGTGACTCATAATTGGTTTGCAGAGCGCATTTATCAGCAAAATTGTGGATCCCAAAATATACCCCAGTACAAAATACACCCCAGTACATTTGCAGTTATTACACAGCACACGATTCAAAGGTATTAGACATGACTGGAAGAAAAAAAATCCATTGATAGCTCTCGTACATGAAATCTGTGGGCTCAGATAAGGCAAGGGCTAGGAAAGGAACGAAGGAAGAATTCGAGTGGGGAAGTAACTGCCAGTGTTTGCAGCATTCTCACACTCCTTCCCTAACCTTCCTCGGGGGCCTCTAACACACAAGGACGCTGGACTGGGCGGCCCCAGCAAGGCGGGTTCTACTCTACGGACCTGTGAGGAGACAGAAGGGGCATCTACAGCAATTCAATGTAGTATTTCTTTTCCAGAGCTTTACTGTTGCATCAGCTGGCAACGCCCAGAAGAACGTATTCTTGAGCCTAATGGCAACAAAACATCTGCAGAGAAAGAAACACAGAGGTTACAGTATTCATCAGCAGCTACGGGCCACACTCGGGCAGAAGCACAGCAAGGATGGAGCCCGAGGTAAAGTGAACTGCACTGGCTCCGGTCATTGCATACTCATTTTTCACTTTGTTCATCGCCTCAATACACTCTCTTTCAAAATGGTGACTGACTGCGTGCAGAGGGTAAGAAAGGATTATATTTTTTTAAAATAAGCTTTTATTTTAATAGCATTCATTGATAATATTTGAGAGACGAAAATATCTCTAACAAATTTAAGAAGAAGACTGATACATTCACAAAACCCCTGTAGCAATAGTAGAAGTACAGAAAGGAGCATGCTTTGTGACACAGAAAGCACTCCTGGAAGATACCTTAGCAGAAATGAACATTTTTTCCACATTCTGGGAAGTAATCTGTATGTCCTGCACATAACCATGCAAACTGTACATCACTTATGCTGTCATTGCCCTGCTGTCAATAAATACTGATAATAACCATGCTGGTTGTTACTACAGTCATGATGGTCTCTTGGTCTGAAACATTAACAAGTCCTTTTTATATAAAAAGTTAAAACTCTTCTTGCAGATTCTGTTTTAATTTAATTTTATTTTTATCTTATTCCTTTCAATTCACCTAAGCCATCTGTTTAACCACTTCTGTTGGCTTTGACTATATAATACTCGGAGATCTTCAGTCTTTTCTAGCCCTGGAGCAGTTCACCCGATGTTACCTTTACTATGGACAAAGTAACAAAGTAACAGTACTCTAAGCACTGTGGCATCTTTGGAAAGACAGCGCAAAGTCGGAGAGCCACACTGTATCGTCTTCACCAATTAATCTGCTAAGGAGGGTAATCAAATGGTGGGACAGTGTCGACAGAGGAGGCAGGGTTTGAAAACTGCACGGGCTAGACCAGGGGGGAAAATCTCCAACATTCTTATTATAGAGTAAATGCTTCCATGAATTAGATTATTTCAGAATACCTATTCCAATTCCTTTCTGTTCTTACCTATTTCATTCCAAGACAGCTTTCAAATGGAGCTTCAGAAGGAGGGTAGAGGTCTGCAGATCCCAGGCTGCAGGGAGTGCCTGGGGCTTTCCTGGGGCGAGGGCAGTGGGAGGAGGTCTCGGGGGCTGCAGGAGATGCACCGCTGTTGAGAAATGCAGGAGATGTCACCGTGAGAAGATGTCACCGGGCTGTGCAGCAGCAGAAGAAAAAAGTGGTTTTAAGGGCGATTGTACATCCCAGTGGGTTGCACAGAGGTTGTAATCTCCATCCTCAGAGACGTTCAGAAACCTACTGTACACAGTCCTGAGCAGCCTTCTGTAGCTGACCCTGCTTCGAACAGTGGGGTCGGACTAGAGGACTGCAGAGATCCCTGCCCGTCTCCACAATTCTGTCCATCTGTTATTCCACTGATTGCAAAAAGGCAGCTTTTCTTTTCTTTTCTTTTCTTTTCTTTTCTTTTCTTTTCTTTTCTTTTCTTTTCTTTTCTTTTCTTTTCTTTTCTTTTCTTTTCTTGTATAATTTCTGCTGGAACATTCTCCTTCTTCAATTTCTTCAGTCACATTCTGTTGAAATTATGTTTCCTACTGTGCATCCTTCAAATTATAATCCTCATTTATAAACAAGACCAACTGATATGTTCTCAGTATTACCAAAGGTGCAAAATGGGTCAGTTCTGATTCCTGAATGTCATTCCAGCACAAGAAATATGTTGCTCAAGAACATGGTTCTCACACACCACAGATCATGTCATCTTGTAGAATTGATCACATTGTTTCCTGAGGCACTCTATTTAAAGTACCATCACTGTTAAAACAAGCGTGAATTTCGTTCACTTGTCTCAAACCAGAGAATTTTCTAAGCATACTACCAATTATTTTAAAACATTATTAATTAAATCTTTTTTTTTGATACAACGTGGCTGAGCATGTCAATTTAAGAAAACTTTTTGTGATACCCTCCAGCCTGTGCTGCCATTTTCCTTCCTAACAGATTTATGCATTACCAGATTTATGCATTACCAGACAAAACAAAAAAATCACTCCAGAACGGAGAGCCACAATTGATTTTTTTGTTGTTGTTGTTGTTGTTGAACTTGCCATAGGATACAATGCAATGTTTATATTGGATTTATGTTTTATGCTGGCCTAGGGAGGACACAATACATGATCCAGCATAAAGTCCATGGAGAAAAGTTACCCTTCAAAATGCTTTGAGTGAATTAGAGAGAGGGAGTTGGTACTAGCTCAGCTTTGTATGTCATATGGATGTGGCTTTATAAAACAGGTAGTTACAGCAGCTTTACTGTGTCACTCGACCACGTCTTAGTCAGGCTCGTTCTTATTTGTTCTCTTTGTCCGAATGAATCTTGCAAAACCTACTGCCCGCTGTGTTTGTTTTAATAGAAAGTGACAGAAACCGTTCTTTTTTTTTTTTTTTTCCATGTCGTCTTTGGCACTTTCACAGGGCAGAGGAGAGAGAGCTTTAGACACTTTAGGTGGAGAAGGTCTTGATCTCTCTGTTTCAGTGAAAGTTGCAAGCAGCCAATTATTATGTAGATTTAGCTGTTAGCATTAACACCTCCTTTTGAATCTCTCTTTTGTTCTCCGAGATAGGCATGGGCTTCAAAAGCCTGGAAGGCTTCTCTCCGCCCAGCTCCCTCGCTGCTGCCAAGGGCCCTCTGTCCCGCCGCAGGGGGCTCGGTGGCCCCGCGCTTTGGATGCAGCGCTGGGAGCCGGCGCAGAGAGCGTGGAGGGGCCGCCTCACCTCCCATCACATGAGCTGGGTACTACACCGAGATCGTGCCTCGACTTACACCTCCTAGGAGTCTACCATATTGCTTCTGGCTGTATGATTCTCTTTTCTTTGAAAGTGTTTTTAATGTTATTCAATGTAGATCCCGTTTGAAACGCCTCAAGTGTGATTTATATAAACTTCCCTAAATATTCTAATAATTTATAGTTGCATAGCATTTGGTTCACGGTATTTCATAAAATCATTTTAAAATTCTCATGAATTCATGCCAGCACACAATAAATATCAAAACTGGGTAATTTGAACACATTAATTATTTTGACCATTTTCGGTAACATTGCTGCAAAGAAAGAATAAAAATAGATTGATAATACCTCAAGAACTGGGCTTTTAGATTGGACGTTTTAAAATGAAAGATTCTCAGTAGCTATAGATACCCTTCATTTTAATACAGGCACAACGACAGATACTAGCTGAGGTTCTGACCCTGCACATGATCTGCATTATTATAAAGGCTCTCCACAAAAGAGGCGAGTTCATTCATCCTCGGTGAACCTGCAATGGCTCCAGGTGGAATAGCTTATTTAGCAGAATTTTAAGATGATCTTTCAGAAATGTAGTGAATTTTTTAATGTGTTTGTTGTCACAGAGATGTATATGAACGTTATCAAGTAGTAATTGAATTAAGTATTTTTGAAAATATACAAGTGGCCCAAACTTCCATTGTAAAGTCAAAAAGTAGTCAAAGTTAACATATCCTCTATATTTGATCCCCATTCCCCTCAGCTATCTTTGGAAGGCTCCTCCAAATAAGAAATGGTAGTGGTTTAATTTTTTGCTGACTTAATTAAACCCACGGCAAGCCCTAATGTGGTCACTTACTCCAGTTTGTTTGGTTTAGTTTATACAGGCTACTGTTCAGTTTAAGCTCAGTGAGCCATTGTTGCTCACATTTAAAGAGCATCCACATACAGGTTACTATTGATTTAATTAAAGCCATCTAATTAAGCCAGAATTTTCACTGTCCATTAGCAGTCTCTTACATCTACTGTTCGAGTCCTAAGATTTCAACACTGGGAACTCAAAGTTAAAGTCCCAATGCATTGTCTGGAGGGAGCTGCTTAGTGCTCGGCATCTGCAATTCATGGCCTGAGCCATTCATTTTCCCTTGCAGGCAGTGAGAACTGCAATTGGCCCATCACTTTGGAAAAAGTGATCATTATTTAGAAGTGTAAATGAAGATGCCAGAGGCTAACCTCAGGTTTTGTCTGAAACAAAGACTGGTGTCTCTGGTCTGCAGCAATGGATTGGACGTGTCATAACAGAGAAATACCACATTTATCCTCCACACTATGTTACATGCACCAGAATCATCTTCCTTTTCATATTTTTCATATTCTCCATTCCTTTTCTAGTCTCTTCCTGATCCAGATCCTTCCTGGCTGTCCCTCCCTGACTGAAAGCTGAATCACTGAAATTCCTGCCCCTTTGCTTCCTGCCAAAATGAGATGGTATTTCCAAAAGCACTGCTTCCTCCCACTGACTAATATAGTACAATATCCTACGATACAAGTTTGCTTTGCTTGCTGTGTGTTCTGTTTTATCCCACAATGTTTATAGAATTAAACAATTCAGTTACAAAGTGGATAAGATAATTATCTAGATCTTGATATGTATAGGCCACGTACAATAGCAAAGGGAAAAAAAGTAGGAAGAAAACAATAGAGAAAACTGAAAGGCTGAGACTCCAGGACTGATATAACAATTATTGATAATGAACCATTGCTGAAAATGATTGCCAGACATAATCTCTATTTGCATAAAATTTGAACCAACACCAAAACAAAAATAACAATAACAGAAAAGACCAGCTCACCAAGGCAGAGATTGTAGAATGGCTTTCCCCAGTGGCAGGCATTTCCTAGCAGACTGTTCTTGTGCCAGGAGAGGTTTAAATATGTGAAGATGAAGAGTTTTCCAGTTATACAGAAGTGGAAAGATTAGAAAGGGATTAAAGTATTAACAGAGGAAGACAAGTGGATTGCAAGAAAAAAGCTCACCTCACAGCAAACTAAATCACAAGCATTTTAAATCACTGAAGTCCCATGCAGGCTGGCTGCCAGCATGGATATGGGCATTCTACCCATTTATCTCCATTGATTTCAGAAAATTGTTATGCCTAGTTAGATAGGAATCCTCTTGGAATCCTGATTACAGTGAGATTAAATCTATCACAGTTGTAGATATATTTTCAGTCCAAAATTATCATTTCCTTACACTGATCTCTTCTTTAAATTAACCTATGGTTATGTGACATCCAGAGCAGAAGCGGAGAGATGTGATGAAAACAAATTGGTCATTGTTAAGCCAGTTTAACTCCTATGCAGCCTCTTGTCCCTCCTTATGGGCTATCTTCCAGTACATTAGCTTTCCTATAAGTTACTCACCACTTCATATTTGGGATCAAATCTCTAGTTACTTCCACTTCAAAGAGCATCTCCAGGTTCTGATCCAGAGATGCACCATCTAGTTACTGCTGGTAAAAAGGTGTTACTTTCAGCAGTACATGATGTGCTGATATTAAAGATGAACAAAGCTAGTGAAACTAGATTAAAAGAGTTTTCAGTGGGAAATCATTGGATATATAGCTACTGGTTATCTGGCACATCTGTATTTAACTTTAACTCTCTCACTGTCACTCGACCTAGTTGTCTCAAACTCTGGCTAATATAGTATTGGATTCCTTTAGTATAATTCATTAGTACTACTGCTTTTTGTAGAGCTGGCTAATCAAGCACTGGTAGGAAAACATGAGCCTTGACCTCCCAAAAGTGTTGTAAGCCCTGAGCTGTTGCTTGCTTTAAATTTATCACCAAAATAACCATTCTGAAAATTCTGACATCTATGGCAGTATAAAGTGTTTTGGAGTTTTGAAAATATTTTCAGGATAAAACCCTTCTTTCCTGTCCAAACATAGTTGACATGGAGATGTATTTCACCAAGCCTAAGAGTTTCTGCATTTGAAATGCAGAGCTCTCTAATACTGGGGGCAGTACAGGCAGGCTGCTCCCCAGGGAAGGCACAGACCACAGGAGCTGAGGGTGACAACACAGGCAGGAGTACTGCCTCACCCAGGGGTGTCAGGAAGTTGTGTTGGTGAGTCCAGATCAGGAACAGGTCTGGAGGCACTGGTCAGGGTCAGCCTCAGGCCACTGATCAGCCAGGAGGTCTGTCATGATGAATCAGGTCTAAGGCCAAGCCAGGAAGTCAAGTCAAGTCAGGGTGGCAAGGCCCAGGTCAGAAGGAGCAGGTTTGAGAGGAAGTGCAGACAGCTGCAGGCAGAAGAGCTTTTACTTAAAAGCAGCTCCTGAGTGAAGGAGAGGCAGACCCTCTCTCTTCCTTTTCTTTGCAACAGCTCTTACCAGTGAAGAAGCTGAGCTGGACTCAGACAGCCAAACTTTTCTGAGCTGGGAGAAGCACTGAACAGACTGAACAGACTGAACAGACTGAACAGACTGAAGGTTCATCTGTGATAGTGGCCAGCTGTAGAATTGGCTTCATGCTCTTGGGTCTGCCCTGTAGGCCAGGTACTCTGAATGAACAAGAAGTTGTGCTCCTAGCTGTCTTCTGTATGTTCTTCTCCTCTAACAAAGAGGAGAAAAAAGAGAGGCAGAAAAAAGGACAACCAGCACCACTATGGCTGCAGCACTCAGACTCCTCCCCTCTCCCCATCAACAGTGTGAGAATTGACACCACCAACTTCTAAAGCTTCACCTCATTGTTTTTGGGAAAAGACAAGGACTGTGACTATTGCTGCACCCAACACCTTAGTACAGCTCCCCCACAAATAATCACCTGAAGAAAAAGTTCCCACCATTCCCAAATTTTCCTCTCCATTCCCAAAGGTTGTTGGGGTCATCCTTATTTCGTTACGTGCATCACTACACTTTTCTGATACTACTTCTCTCTGTCAAGCTAATGCCTCATTTTTTAACACAAACAACCCCCATTCATCTTTCACTTCCTCTCCCTAAGATGTTCCTCTTGCATGTAGTTCCTTCTGCTCTCAATCCATTTTCATTTTCTTCTTTGTCCCCTTTTTAATTTTTCTTTCACCTGAACCCAAACCATGTCATTTCTTTCCACCTAGACCTATAAAAGTTGTGAGTATGAAATTTAACATGGTGAAGAAGCAATTGGATGGTTTCTGAAAAAGGAATAGACTTCTAGCCTGTGAAAAACAGGCTTATGGAAAAGAAAAATGGGGAAGGTTGTCTGCTGTTTCTCATAATACAAGATCTAGAAGGCGAAAAATCAAATTCTCAGGTGGCAAGCAAGAGACACTCTTCTATGCAGTGCATAATTGAGCTGTGGAAGTAATTACAAGATGCCAAAGCTTACATGATCCAAAGAATAATTAGACAAATTCATGGTGGAAAATAATCTAACAAGTACTATTAAAATAAATCCTACCACAGGATCAGGCCTTGGCCTGGATGTGCTAGTGAGAAGCTTGGTTGTCTCCCCAGGATTAAACCCAGAGGATGGCCTGGAGATGCCAATCCTCCCCCAGGTACATAAGTGGCAGTTGCTGTACAGGCAATGATGAAAATAATAATTAACATTACAGGGCCAGATGAAATTATACCTCTGAAGGATACTGCAACAGGGTGGCCTAGTTTGAGGGTGGGAAGCATGGTGGAGACAGAGGCACAGAGCTCCCCTCTAGCATGTGAAAACTAAACCCTATAAAGAAACTTGTGATTTTTGTTTACAAACTTTGCCCTTACTAATTTTAAAAGGAATAAATACTGGTAAAAGGCACCTGTCATCATTTATGTAACCCATAAGCAGGCCTCAAAGACTATAATTAGAAAGGGGGAAAAAAGAAGTTAGATTCTTACCATAACCAGTTTTAACTGGAAATATGTTAATATAATGTAGTATCTGCTGAACAAAGTAGTTTACCATGAGAAAATAGAAACCTATAAGGCTGAGAAAAACATCCAACTTGTCCTGTCCTGATGCAGGAAGTGAAGGATGTAATCACATACTTATTTTAGGCATCTTAGTGAGATGCTGAAATGCCCATAGAAAATGCATGAATTTTCAGTTAAAGAAAAAAGTGGCGTTCTGGTTTCAGATGCTCTGAATTTGTGTTTAAAATACACAAAAGTAGACAGTGTGCATGCTCCAGGATTACATTCTTGGATTTCTCCAGGCACTGATGTACATGTGCTCCTTCATTTTCTAAACATTAGGTGTACTGAGGTGGCACAAAGGAATTCTTTTGTATCCACTACAAGCAGAAAAAATATTAAATGCCAGTAATGAGAGAATCATCACACTTCACCCAAGACAAATGGACATCACTATCAGTATAAAGCAAAGGGAGAACAAGAGACCTACCATCCTGATGAGATAGATGTCTGTCACTTCCCAAAGATTTTTTGGCAGAATGTGGACCAGCCATGGGCTGCACAGATGTTTGCTCTGGTTACCTGTGGGAAACACTGGAAAATCCTGGAATCAGGCATCCTGCATGCCAGGAGAGGCAGGTGTGTTCTGGACCATCCATCTGTGCACAGTAAACCTTCCTGCACTGAGTGTTGCTCTGAAAATCAGGCCACCCTTAGGGAAACTGTGCTTCAGTTAATGCCAAACAGCTGCAATCCAGTTTTGAGTTCAGTGTTCATATTTGTAGATAGTTGTTAGCAGCTGGCTAGCTGTCTGCCTGCAAAGACTCCAATAATGTCAAGGTTATTTTATTAACACTGAATAACTTCATGAATTGATTTGGTTATGTGACACGTGGCTGTATGAGCACATGCAAGAAAGCCAAGCCATTGAAGCCAAACCATAAACAAGCTGCCTGTCATAAACCAAACATCAGACAAACAGTAGTAACACAACTGATTGAAAAGGAGTGGGAGCATGCCCTCTTCATTGCACATGCTATATTCCTTCACCATAGTCTAAAATGTTCTCATCTGAATTCTTATCATCTGTCACCACAAGGCTGTGAACACAAGATAGTCCCTGTCTCTGTTACATCCCTGCCTAGTTCATATGAGTCATTTACTTCCTGGATGCCTGTTCTGCATCACTGATGCCTTAATCTCAGCTCTGTACATAGATTTCCTCCTTCTCCTGATAGATACTTTGGAGGCCACTGCAAGCAGCAGCAGCAGAGAAGTCATTGGCTTCACTAGAGTAGTAGGCAGAGCCCTCCTGCCTTTGGCCCAGCTCTGTGGTCTCCCCTCAGGGCAGAGTGGCCGAATCCAGCAGGACCTGCTCCCCACACAGGACAGCTCACGTGCCCGTGCTGGCCCTCTCTGGCAGGAAGAGACTGAAGGCAGGACAGTGCCCTTGTGGAAAGTCTTTGGCTGAGCACGTCAGCAAATTACACCCACTCCAACCAAACCAAGCCAAACAGCAGATGTTTTCTCTTTCTAAAGGGAAACAACCCTCTCTTTCTTTTCTCTAGGAGAAAACAAACGTTACAGCAGGTTTTCTTCATCATAAGTCCACCAAGTGAGTGCCAAAGAAACACATTTCCCAGCAGTTCCTTGCAATGAGGTTCCCAGTGAGTTCCAGCTCTCCCTGATTGAAATAAGATATTGTGCCCTCAGTGGTATTTGGGGTTTCTTCCTAACCAGTGAAGGGCCAAGAACATCTGCAATTTAGCAAATACAGTCCATCTCCCATGGCCTGTGTTACAGGAGGATGGGAGGCAGGGAGGGCAATACCACCACCAGGTTCACAGATGAAGAACTCATCCTTCTACCTACCCACACAGATTTTCTGAAAGTCTTTTAATCCAACAATGCTTTTTTGGGGGGCTGCTATTATTCTAAATATATTTTAAACTTCATAGAGGTCAAACATTTAAAAATTTTATCTTTCAACTTAGAGCTATATGTTTCTTAAAAAAATCAATTTGCTCCAGAAAAGCCTAATATTGAAGTTAATTAGTATTGCTGACTGCATACCATTTAACTTCATACTGTTCATCAGAAACTGTGGCTTCTCCTTTTTAAAATATAATTTCCCATAAGTCAGCATGCAATTCCTGGTATGCTTTTCGCTCTTTTCTTTGAATACAGTATAACTTGATCCTCTTCGCATGTTACTGGAAAAGTATTTATGGTGGTTTCATAACCACTTGACTTCTTTTACTGAACTTGACAATATTTGCTGTATCCCTTTTGCTAATATCTTGACTAGGATCTTTACATCTGAATTTAATAATTTGTCCTGAACTCTGCTTTCCTGTGACAATAAATCCAGGGATAATTATTATCTTATGAGCTTGAATAGAAGCCATCTCACCAGAAATCTGCTGGTGCTCTGAGGGTGCCGAGTTTTACCATGCTCCGTGGTGATATTCTGGCAGATAATATTCTGTCATAGATATCCATTGTGTCTAATAACTGAAGTGACAGTAGATTTAAGATTTTTCAAAGACTTCTACCTGAGAAGCTGTGAAGAGAAGCTGGCTGCACAAAAGCAGATGGTTTGAGGAAAAAGGCTAGGCTTCCATCTGATGGCCAGCATCACATATGGCTGGCTCAGTACTCCTGGTATCACTCATGCAGAGCTTTGTGCCTGTAATGGTTATCTGCTTCACACAACAGGAGAAATAAAGTTGTTAAGTTCCCCAAATGCAGCCATTTGAGCTGAGAGAAGGGATATTGCAGGGCTTACTGAAAGGTTTGACAAAAGCATGGGTAGTGCTCATGCTCCTGGGAACAAGGAAGGGAAACGTTTTGCAGAAAATAAAGTCAGGAAGATGAAAAAAAATTGAAATTAAAATGGAGCCAGCAAGATTCACATTGCTGGAAGATTACAGAAGTCAGGACATGTGAACCAGCCCCAGCATCAGCAGCCACCCTCTCAAGCAATGCATGTTCCTCAGTGACAATTTCACACAAAACCTTGTGTGTAGGTGTTAGTGTCCTGAAAATGTCAGAAGTCTCACTGAACCTTGTGGCACCCCTGGACAGGTGAGTTTTTCTGGGCACCTCCAGCTGTAACTCCCAGCAAAGACAAGTTGGAAAGTGTTTGGAGAACCCAGCTCCCACGTGAGCTCCTTAATCAGAGCTGTCTGCTCATCCCTGGCGAAGCCTCAGCTCAAAACCTGGTAGGCAGCTGAGAGGCAGCTCTGGCACAGCATCCTGAGCTCCCCCCTGGAGCCTGTCCTTCGCAAGAGAAGCCCTCCCTCTCCTCGGCTCCTCCCTGCCAAGAACTGGATGTCCAGAACTGGATTTAGATGTTTATGTGACACAATTCACCTGCAGAGTTCATTGGTTGTGAAAGCCCTGCTAACGCTTGTTTTGGATGACACACTTCGTTGAGGCACAAATAAGTTAAAATCGTTGTCACCAACTCTCTTGCAGAAACACACAAACACTTTGTATTTCCATAGCCTAAGGATCTTTAATTACTGAGATATCAATGACTGGAAACACAGAACTAACTGTGGTTAACGCGGTAACACGGGTGGCTGGCATTTGGGTAACTGGCGAGAAACATTGCCCTCCACAGCCCGTGAGTGAACGAGGGACAGGCGGAGGCAGAACTCCCGAGCCTCTCCCCGCGGGCTCAGGCCGGGACACAGCCCCGGTGATGCTCCCGCCGGCCCAGCAGGTGTCACCACAGCACCAGCGTCCTCCGGCCCGCCGCATGACGCAATGGCCGCGCGGGCCCGCGGGCGGTGACGTCACACCACCCGCTGGTGACGCAGCCATGGCGAGCGGGCGGTGACGTCACACCCGCGGCAGGTGACGCAGCCATGGCGAGCGGGCAAATGCCACCGGTGGCTCCGCAGAGCGAGAATTTGTAGGAGCCACTTGGCTCTGTGCCCTTTGGCCCGGCCACTGCCGCCGTAATCTGTGGCACGGCAGCAGGGCACAAATGGCTGGGGAGGGTCGGGCACGAGGCACGTGCCCAGGAAGGGTCACCTGTACAATTGTCTGGCACAAAACCGGGGGCAAGGGGCATGGCCCCGGGTGGGCTGGCCGGTCAGAGAGCTTGGGTACCAAAGCTCGGCTGCAGTGTTGTAACAGAGGGTTTGTGGTCAGCTGAGAGGTCTGGGTTCATGCCAGCACTGTTCACACACACACCTCCAAAGGCTGGTCTAAATCCTCCTCCATGGGTTGAATGAGGACTTGTATTCAATTTCCTAGCAAGTTACACCACCAAAAATTGCGTATTATCTCTCCAAGAACATCAGATGCAAGACCTTCCCCTCTCCCTGGCTGCAGGACCTGTGATGGATTTGCTCATCTCATACCCCACAACCTTTCAACATACATAATTTGGTTAAATGAGATTATCAGACTAACTCAGATTCAAACCGCTCGTTTCTTCCCTAATCACTACCGAAAAGAATCCTTGCTTTTTGTACTCCTCCTTTCATGGAATTAAGGCTGGAAAACAGGGTAATGCCAAGTTCCTTTGAAATGGCTGCCAACACAAGCACTGCTACCATTGCGTGTGCACCCTCTGCGTACAAAATCAGATCCTTTCTGGACCTTCAGTGTTCTTGGCTCTGTACTTTTCATCCCTTACCTACATGGAACCCTAAAATACATTTTTTCCTGTGGCCCCCCTCGATGGGCCATGCATCACCTAAATAATTCTTTTGTCAAGAATACCTTATTTAGTCATTGGCCTCCATATATTGTCTCTACCATAAGTCTCAGTGAGGTTAGTTCATGGTGCTCACCTCACCGGTACCAGAGCATGTCACAAGCTAAATCTGGGATTTCAGATCAATTAGCTTTCGATGTGCCCTCACTCTTAGCAGATGGGCACTGCTCTGGATATCTTGCTGTTTATCCAGGTGACACTGACTTAACTCAGCCAACTCTGTTCTTTCCTGAGATTTTAACATGCCCAGTCAATTCATGTACTGAATACTCAAGCCATGGTCTTCTGGGTTGCTCCCCCTCATTAGCAACCTCCTGGGTGCAAACACTTAACTCCTAAACTCCCAGCAACACCTTTTCACATGTCCCTTTCATCTACAACCATTGTGATGCCCTTTACTTGAAACAGAGGCAAAAATAATGAAAGTATGAATCCAAGTGTGGCTGCCACCTCCAGTGCTCAGCCTTTCAAGACAAAGGAGTCACTAAACTCTTCTGGGCTTCACTTTTTCACAGAAGTCTGAGAAGCCTCACAGGTGTTGGAGCCCAAGGGACCATGCAGTCCTGTGCCAGCTGGCCACTCTTTCCCAGGGAAGCTCTGTACTGATGCTCATTCACAAGGACCAGCTTCTCACCACATCTGCAGCCACTCCTCAGGGGCAGGCCCTGCAGTTCTGCTCTCTCAGTACCAGCAACTTGTGTGCCTAAACCAAGCTCTGCTATGTAGTCACTCTTCTGGAAGGATTTTCAAAATACTCTCTTCAAAGTCACTCGTTCATTTGGGTTTGTTACACATCCCTAATATCAATAATTCCTGCATGGTGTGGTCTTGTCCTCTTCCTCTGGACATAGCAGGACCTTCTACACATTTATTTTATTTTCTTCTCTTTAATGGAATCCAGAAAGAGTCCAAAGCCGATCTGGAGTTTTTAGATCATCTGAGATCAGAGAGGAAATACCATCCTAGGATCCTCCCATGTGTCCCTGATCTCTATAGGCTTATTCATGACAACCTACCACACTCTTTTAGGGTACTGTTGTACTTTGGAAAGACTGCAGCAACTGTTCTATCCAGGACTAGGTTACCCTCTTCAGGAAGGAAAATCACACCATCTCAGCTAAAACATTCTGTTATTGGACACACAAGGGAAAAATACTGTGAAAGAACACCAGCTTCCCAGAGAAGAACAATTGCTCCCTGCTGGGATGAAACACAAGGCTCCTGCATGTCTGCCTCATTATGTGAATTTGGGAATACTTCCCGTAGCTTCTGAAATGCATCAAAGAAATTCTGAATGTTGTTAATGTAATTATTGTTGTGGGCTATGTCTGTTCAGTAGCTGACAGACAGCCAGATGAACAACTATAAAGAGATCCAGCTGAACACCCTGCCTGTTGTCAGCCACACAGGTGCTGCAGGCAAGCTGACCAACATACTTGGGGTCAGTGTTTTACATACCCTGGAAAACATGAGCTGGCCAACTGACATATTTTAGCTGCAGAAATAGGGGACATTAAAGGTTTTTATCACACCTAAATAGTTTACCAGGTATCCAGCTGATATGTGAGGTGGGGTGACTCTGACTCATGGTGCAGACACTGACATTGCTACATTCCCTTTGAGCTTGGGGTGCAGAACTGCAACCCAAAGTGTAGATCAAGGGAGAATAAGGCACATCTTACTTTGTGGAGAGTGTGAAGAGCAGGATCTGACCAGCACTTTGCAGCAGTTACTGCCTTCCACAAATGACTGGGATATGTCCCACCCAAACTGGGCTTAGTTACCACGTCCTCCCCTGCTGAATGGCTTGGGCTTCAAGCTGTGAAATACTAAAGATGCTTTGCAAAACTTTGCTGGAGGTGCCTGGCTTTCCACTGCTAGGAGGAAAGTATGCATTTTATAGATAATGCAATATTTGTTATGGTAACTCAAGGAATACTAAAATACATGGGATGTCTGGCAGTACCAGCTGTTTTATCTGGGCTGTGATTCCACGTTTGTCTTTAAACAATGGCTGATGTAGACAATGGGCAGCCATCTATATAGACCAGACTGACACATGATGGATCATTAATATCCACAGCATAATGCTGTCCTCGTTTTGCGTGTAAGGATTGACACTTCCCATGTGTAAGTTTGGTTCACAGCTTTCATCAGCTTTCATTTCTAGGAAGCAAATATACAGAGTTCCAGGTCTGAAAGTGGCTTTCACTCATCATGGTTGTGCTGGCTGGCACGGCTCTGATTTGTCTGTAAAGACAGAAGCTCTTTATTCCAATCTGAGGACAGGTGTTTATTTAGCAAAGCGACCACTATGATGAGGTACCATCTCCACTGTATGGAGTGTTGTCACAGATGTAAACCCAGAATCCCAACAGGATTCCCAGCTCCCAGACAGGATCCCCAGTCTCCTCCTGAAACAGACCTGCCCACAGGCTTTCAGTACAAGGGATTTTGGAATGAAATCCTGTTATTCAGTCCCCAAAAGCCCCTCAGATGTGGTGATCTGGACACTCTGTGAAGGCCACCTGCTAAAGTTTAAAGCTGTTGGAGAAGATTAAGGGTATGCTTCCAGAAAGCATCAGGCTGGGAAGGAGCTTTCTTTGTAGCCAATTTTGTATTCAACTAGACTCTGTGGAACAAATAGATCTCCTTAAATGTCTTTTCAGTATTCCTAAGTATTATGACAGCAGATCAATTAGCCTGTGGGGTGCCTGAAACTCTGGTAAGAAGCACTTTTCTGTCTAAAGGATATGTTGCTTTAATATACAGAGAGAGGCAATGAGGTAATTTAAAGGGAAAGAATTTTACAGCATTCATTTACAAGAACAAAAATACAGAAATCCTCTGATAAAAGTCTAGCCTTACATAACTCCTTTGTAATGCAAATATATTTACCTACTCACAGACTGAAGGCTGCACCAACAAATGAATATACAGCTGAGTAAATTTTCAAAGATTAAGAGCAATTAATATCAGGACAGGAAGATAGCACAGCAACACAGTTCATAGAGCTTGTCTAGAGAAACCTCAATGTATCAACAAATTAGACTCACTACTTTCTGTGATAGAAATTTTCAGAGACTGAAGAATTCCTGTCCATACCTTATACTAAAGAACACTTAATATAATGCTATTAGACTAGAGGCCTTGTTGGAATTGTGAACTCCTTTTCTTTATTTTTCTATTTCTGACCTCTTTCATTTCCTCTGTCGTGTCCCGACACCACAAGATGATGCAATATTACATCACCACCTAATACTGAGACCTCCCTCTGTCAGTAGCCATAAAAACTTGTGAGTTTCTCCACCCCTTAAGAATAACCAGGGATCTTCAGGATTTGTTTCCACACACTCTGCTACCACAAGGACTACATCTCTCTCTGACAAATTCATACAAGTGTGAACAGACAAAAAAAAAGGCATTCAAGCCAGTAAAGAGGTATTATGTGAGTTTTACATCTCAGCTGATGTGTGTATGCATGTGGTACATAGGAAACAGCTTGCACTCCCACCCCTGTGCTTTAAATACCTATTCTGAAGTATAACAGCCTAAATCAGTAAAATGGGAGACAAAGTCTTCAGCAGATGTATCTCAGAAGGTTTCTGAACACCTGCTGTTTCCTGTTTGCGAGTTTAAGGTGTTTGAAGTGAGGGATTTTGTGCAAAATCTCAATCACCAGGGGCACCAATCTAGTAGGAGGAAAGGAAAGAGTGGGTATCTCTTGGAGGAGATGGGAAAGAGATAGGAAACACTCTTTTCCTCTTTTCCTTATTAGAGATTTCCTAACTCTGAGGATTCATAGAGATCATTTCTGAATCAGGCCACAAGGCTTCTTTCATACCCAGCAGATCTTAAAAGATTCCCCTGGACCAAGCTTCCAGCTGGGAACCAAGCTACTGTAGGAGACATCTCAGAGAGGACTTAGCAGCCTACAGAGGGATGCAGAAAGAGCCCACCCTCACTGCTCTTCTGGATCTGCCTATTTTCCCAAACATTCTCCTGCCTCCCCAAGCAATGACCCAGAACCAGCATGGGTAGAGCTGCCTTTCCCATGACAGAAAGCTGTGAATGGAGGACAGATCTGCAGGCAACACTTATCTGTCAGTTACACCCCTTTCACAAGCAGCTACCATACCTAGAACATGATGCAAAAGCTAAACTAAAATTCAGCTCACTCCTCCTCTGCTTGTTGGCAAGTTATAGTGAGAAGAAATGCTTATTTTTGATACCAAAGCTACCATATGATCGTGCATATGGACAAATCAATGACATTGATGCTAATACAACTGATCACATATTTACATGATCAGTTTTCACAGCAGAGCTGTAAGATAAAGGGATTCTGTCAATTTATTTTAAATCCTCTTGTGAATGCATCATAAAGAGTTTACAACCCAATTAGAAAATTCCAGCTTATAAATTCCCCAAGAAAGGAGAAGGCTACCTATCATTCCATCAGGATGGACAGTGTATCATACAATGGGGGTTTTCTATTTTCTTTAAATAAAGAAGCAATACAAAACTGTATGTAGCTACAGCTGGGTTTAGGCAAGCAGGCTTTGACTTTGTTGTTACAAGACCTACAGAGCTTCTGCATTTAATTTTTTTCTCTGTTGGCAATATAGAAAATAAAAACCAACTCAAACTATTAGATAGTATTTCCTAAATTGCCATGAACCCAGTTTGTCAATGATAACAGAACATTTACATCCAACATATGTCAGTATATAAAGTTGTTGCTGAGCATTTAAAGTGGCTGTTACTCTTTATCACAGTTTCTCCAATAAACAACATAAAAACTGATGTTTGACTGTGCAGAGGATACAAAAGATACCACCTCACATTTTTTCAACTTCCAAACCTCCCATTTAAGATCATGACAGCAATTTCTTGTCATATTTTTATTACAGCTGGTAGATAAAGGAAATAATTGCATTTTGACTGCACCCCACAAGATTATATTAGCAAAATGATTGCTTCTTTGCATGACTAATTTTGATTAAATCAGCTTCATTTAAATATCAAATTGTGTTCTTCACCTTTCTTCATTAAGCTATGGTATTCCTGACTGTTTTAAAGTTCCGTTTTTGATATGGTAAAATATGCATTTCAATTTATTGTGCAGGCTGTTCTTGACTAAAAATAAAACAACAAGCCAAATGATAATTTATGGGAAAGAGTTTAAGTCACATTTGGAAATGAACAGGAATAAAATAACGCTAAAATGTATATTTCCAAAGAATATACAACCTATAAGGAGAGCATCCTTGCCTACAGGAAAGTTTGTATTACTTGATTTGCCAGAAAAAGCAATAAAGAAAATTAGCTGTATATGGATGAGCTGAAGATTGACTGCAAAAATGTTTTATTTTATTAACATACTAAATCCTGAAGAGAGTAAGATTTTCAGTTTACCAACCTTTCTCAAATATAATATGTACAATAATTTATTCTTTCATTGCAAATAACACTACGTTGACTTATAGCTATTTAAAAATGTTATACAATTCTGGCTGAAATCAACATGAAACGTGTCATTTGCTCTGGCTGTAAATTATCCCCACTATAATTGTCTTCTGACAAATGACAGTCTTTTTATTCAGCTGCTCAAATCTCCATATGTTTGTGCATCCCCAAATAAAGTCCACGGATTTTAACAGGATTAGTTGCCAAACTGGCTACACTTGTGTTCCTGGAGTGATCCATCTGGGGATCCAGCCAAAAACAACAAAAAAAGACTTCCTATTTTGATAAGGCCTTTAAATGCCTTTTAAAGCAGTGCAGTAATGCTGTGCAAAGCTGAACTTCTTTGACAGATATTACCCATTGTATCAGGCAAAACCAAGCATGAAGTGAGTCTTCACCATGCTTCCCCTACGCTGCACACACATCCCATGAAAATTAGTGAAGGTTTTTGCTTTGCTTTCATGTAAAGGGGAACCTGAGGCCAGTACAGAGTTATTATGACTCCTTACAGCCACAGCTCAGTGTAATGTATATTCATTTTGAAACAGAAGTTTCTCTTTTCTGCTTCAGGCTGGTATGATTCTTAACACCATGCAAATGATTTTTACAAAAGAATCCATCCATGCTGTAACAACAATTATCCAACTTTTTACAATAGCATCTGTACATGTAACATACTAGTTATTTCCTTCTGATATTTTTTTCCTATGGAAGTTAAGAACGTGTACCTAGAAAAATCATAATAATTTTTATAGTCTTTGTGGCAACTTAAAGTCTTGTAGAGTGCTCCCTGAAGATGTAACCTTATGTCAGGAGTGCTTTCAGGGCAAGTGTGTGCACTCTGTGCCAGACCAGAGTTCACCTGTGAATCTCATTGCAAGATCTGGGTCAAAAAAATGTCTCAACATATTGATGGAAAGAGTTTTGCTGTTCACTCTGAACAAGAGCTGTGGAGATGGAAACACTCAGCTCCACTCAGAGCCTAACAGACAGCAGCCTGGATGGGGAAGGAGTGGTGAGGGGGAGTTGTTTGTTTGTTTGAATTGAATGTGAATGGTTATGCCTGAGCTGCAGTTGGAGTCTGGCACCGTGAGGCTGATGAATTAATCCTCCTGCTGTGGGCAGCCTTGGCAAGGCCTGAGCTGGAATACTACTGTGTCCAGTTTTGAGCAGTGCTTTCCAAAAACAATGTGGCCCAATTGGCAAGAGCCCGAAGGCGAGCTACAGGAATCACAGGAGGTCTAAGGAACATGACCTAAAAAGGGAGATCCAGGATTGCCCCGTCTGGAGTTGGAAAAATAGTAGAAAAACAGTAACACAGCAAATTCAAGTAAGAAAGTAGCTGGAGGGGAAGGAGGAAGAAAACCCCCAAACTGAATAAGAGGAATAAGACAAGCAAGATGCTCAGTCTGTTGGAGACTTAATCTCCTGTAGGAGATTTAATCAGACAGCGTGAAAATCTTTCCTAAGCAGAAGACCACCACGCTGGAGTAGGTTGCCATCTCCAGGGGCTTTTAAGGGCAGTTTAGACAGACTAATTTGCCTCTGCCCTGAGGTGTGGGGCTGAACGAGCTGTCAGGGCTGGCCGGGCAGGCGGGGGTCGCTGCTGGAGTGCCACGGGCACGCAGGCTGTGGGGCCCTGGCCTGGGAACACCTCAGGACGCTGCGCCCAGGGAGGTTTTGCTGCCTGTGCTGACAGCGGGACACGTCCTGCGTGCCTTGTGCTGGCGACTAAGCCTCCCCGCGGCTGCAGAGCTTTCGCCCCGCCACAGGGTCTGTGCGCGCTGCGGCCGATGCGGCCGGGCCGGGGCCGGGGCCGGGTGCCCGG
>VZRX01008779.1:80588-137897 GCA_013398075.1 Notiomystis cincta | reverse complement strand
GAGGGAAGGAGGGAGAGAGGGAGGCGGCCCCGGCCCCGGCCCCGGCGCGCTGCTCCCGCCGCCTCCTGTGTGCCGTGCGCGGAGCCCCGTCCCGCAGGGGTGTGCGGCTGGCCGGGGTCGCCCTGCGGTCCCCGCCGCTGCCGGCACTGTTGAGCCCCCCTGCTGCCCAGTCCCTCGCGGCCTTGGTCCCGCCTCACGTCATGGCCCGAGCAGGAGTTAACGAGTTTGATGCCAAACCCGCTGGGGAAGCTGTTGGAACGTTGAATGAAACAATGTGAAGTGAAGGAACACAGTAGACAGTGGTAGCAGTTCTCTCGGGTCTTAAGATCAGTGAGTCAGCTCTGCTATACCACGGCTTTTAAACAATAAGTAACTATTTTCTCATCCAACAAATTTCTTGTGTCTGTCTGGTACATGTAGATCATAAAACCTTTTCACACCACAATCCCGCTGAAATAATAGCTGAGGGCATTCGGGAGTTGGTTGCTGGTGTAGATTAGATCACGCAGTTAACAATAAGTGTTGGAAAACCGGGCACAAGCTGACAGGACAGGCAGTGTCTCAATAGCAAGTGTGTCCCGGCAGGAACAGTAACACCGATCTCTGGGTTTTAAAACTCTGCAAAGTGTTGGCTTCAAGGAGGATTACTTCAAGATTACTACTAGATGACTTGTGTAACCCCAGTTAATTAGAACTTTGCCGAGATTCTTACCTAAATTTTCAGAACCAGCTAGAAGTTACTGTTTGTTCCAGGAGCCCCAAATAGGTAACTCCTATAGAAACTAAAGATGGTGAAGACAGGGGATCCTGAAAATGCTACAGCTGTAATAGTCTGATTGACTCCCCAGCCTTTCGACCAAGCAGTATCTGCTGGCTGACTTTTGATGAGGAATGTGATTGCATTACCTGTGAAGTTTACTTGCTAATGGGAACCTGCACTGATTTATTTCCCCTGAGAGCTGGTAGTTGCTAGAGGATCTGACAAAGAAACTGAGCAAAGTGGTATTTTGTTACTGTGTCCACGCTTGAAATGTTAGTGCTGTATCTTACCTATGAAGTTCAGCACTGGATCTCTGCAAGTGTAAGGAAGATGCCCTCCTGTCCATCAAGTGCAAAATCATCTCCTGCTGCACAACAGTGTGGGCAAGTAGATGTAGTATGCTGCTTGGAAAACTTTGAGTCTTGTGATGGTAGTTTGGGTTTTTTTAATTTATCTTTCAAGTGAACTTTGTCTAAAATTGTGAATGTAAACCTTAGTGTTGTATTTACATAACACATGCATGAGATAATTCTTACTCTGGTAGAGAGTGCTTATTTTCTTGAAAGCTAAGTTGTCTGGGAAGGAGTTCACACTAAAGTGAAAAGAATAATTTTAAAATAAGGTTTTCACGTGATGGATTAAAACAGAAGCAGGAGCTAATACAGAGTAAGCATGATAGTAACTGCTAGAATTTTAACATAGTCTTAACAGAGCAGTCAGGATTGACTACTGTCCTAAATTTTTTTGCCACTAGATAAGTTATACATCGTAATACAACACTGTCTTTTTAAAGGACCTTTCAGCCAGTTTTTTCAAATAATTTAACAACTTTACTCATTAGTATATCTCCTAATCCTGCTGTGGATCATGTTTCAGTCTCAGTTATGCTTAACTGTGCTGGCTCCATTCCCTTTCCTTCTCTTCCCTCACTGCCCAACCACTCCTGCAAGTGTTTTGTCAGATAAAGGAACTGATCCAGCTGAAAATTAACCGACTTTTTTTGCCGGTTTTGTTATGATCAGATTGCTAACCTGAGTGATGAGATAGGAGCACAAATGGAGACAAAGGCAAGACTAGTTTCTTGTCTTAATTGTCTTTTGCAGGCCCATCTTTTCCTTCTCTATTGGACCCCATCAGGATTTTGGGACAGTTGTTGTGATACAGGGATATTCATGGTTCATGATGCTCATTAGAATTAGAAAATTAAAAAAGTGATTTTTTCCCCTTTTTTTGAGTGTTGTTGTGGCAGATGTTGAAATGTCAATACTGTAAGTAAAGCTTAGGCACGGCAAAGGTTTTAGGAACTTAACGTGAAATGATTTTTCATTATAAACATCAAAGTTTTCTGATTCATATGCATGAGGAAATACGGTTTTGACAACACTTGGATTAGCAGGAAATGGATACAATTTGGTGTCACCATAAGAATGGGTCGTTGCAGACACAGATGAGAGACAACTGTCGCTCCAAGGACTGCCTTCTGAAGCTGAGGAAAAGGGCAGAGCAGAACTGGAGAGGGAGATTGGATCAGGCTGGACTGGACATGACAGGTCACAGCCCAAACGAGTGCAGGAGAAAAGACAGCTCCCTATGGGCAAGGCAGCTACAGAAGTGCCCCACATTTTGTGTTGTGTCTGATGCAATTTGTGGGGGAATATCTGAATCCATGCAAGTGTTGCTCTGTCTGCCTTTATAAGTGGATGAAAGTGTGAAACAATTGCATTCACTGAGCAGTGTGCAGGGCACTTCTCTGCTGCAAGAGGGAGAGATGCTGCCTTTGCTTGTCTTGGTGGTCTTGATCTATGGAGTAGTGGTAGAAGAGTTATTTGTATGTATATATGTTTGAAGAATTAATCCTTAGGTGCATGACTTATAGGAGCAGGCTGAGGACATTTTAACCCAGGAAGCTTTCCTAGATCTGCAGAACCCAATGAAACTGAAATGCCTCCAGGTTTACTTAATGGAGCAGCCTAATGACTTTTAGAGGAAGGACTCTTTGCAAAAAAACCTACATAGCCTGTTGGCATGAAAAAACCCTTAATGCTCGTTGCTTATGTTTAAATGAAGAAAAATACGTGACTTCATCACTGCATTTTAGAATTTACACAAGATGAGAGAGGAAAGCAGTGTGTAATGCTGAGATGCCATAGAGGCTGTGGCTGATGAATGCTGACAGGCTGCATGTGGGTGGAGGATGAGTTTTGGAGGTGTCTTGGCCAGGATGGGTAGAATTCATGTCAGCAACAAAATGTTCAGGATAACTTCACCACTACCTTGAGAAAATTCAAATACTGGCTTTAAAAGACAGAGGGAGCTGGGACAGTGTGTGTTTCCCCCAAAGTGACTTCCTGAGAAAAATAACCTCTAAAAAGAAAAGATCTTAGCTGACAGGCACACTGATGCTCAGAGAGAGAAGAGTTGTGTCAGTGGTGGAAGGTATTTTCTGCTTTTTAACCTTGGCAGAATGTTAATCAACCTTGGCATGTTGGAGGCAGGTAAGAGATTGTCAGATTTTTTTGCCAATACAGAGGGAGGGGTTATTTTTCACATTTTTATAAAAGATGTGTCTTATAAATTGGAAACATGCATATGTTAAAAAAAAGGCACTTCACTGTTGGTAGGCAACCTTTCAGTTGTTTCATATTTTTTTCCTCCTTTTCAACAGTCATCATTTTTGCATGGTATCTACCACTGTAGGATTTGTACTGATTGGTGCTCTTCAAAATAGTCAGTATTTCACTGGAAGAGTCATAAGAAAAAAGTATGAAATTAGAGGGGTTTCTGTCTTTTCTTTCTGTTCTGTACATGTTTTTCCTAATTTTTTTTCTGTGGGGATCTTTTTTTTAATAAAAGAACAGCTCCTCAAATTGTAGTTAACCACAAGAATTCGGGTTGAAAGTCTGTGGTTTATTTTCTCCCTGAATCTAAAGGCGCCATTTCTAGTGGATTTCACTGTGTGTTTGTTATCCTAAATGAATGAGCTAAAGATACTTGGGGAAAGGCTGCCCAGTAGTTCTGCTGCTGAGGTTACCATACAAAATCCTTAGCATTTACCATCTCTATGAGATGCCTGTGTGGAGACTGGCTTAAAAATCTCTAGTGAATTTAAGTTGAGAGTCCTCCAATAGCTATCACCACGCAAATAAAAATAATAAAACATTGCAGATTTAGTTGTCTTTTATCTTGTATTTTTATTTAATTTTTTTGTAAGGTAATCATTTGAAAATATATTTGGGTTAAATATTCTAGTTCGTTAAATTTATTGCCCAGATTATTCTTTGCTATTTGTAAAAGGCTCTAAGCATGTCTTCTATATGTGTGTGTTAAGTTGATGTACTGTTGGTGTATTTTTACTGTTGTAACAGGAAAAGCATTCTGACTTCTTTTAAAATGAGCAATCATATGTATAATCAACTTGGTTAAAACTTCCTTCCTGGTAAGTGCAGCACTTCCTTTGCATCTGGATATGAGAGCGAGCAAGAAAAGCAGAACAGCTTAAACAAAGAAATTTTTTGTGTGAATGATCTTCCTTTAAAAAAATAGGAACTACAAAAATTAAACAAATGAATCATCTTCAGCAATTCAGCCTTTGTTTTATAAGCAGGTAATATTTCCTTGTACTTTGTCAATTATAGAGGTGGTATGCCCACAGTTGCTGCTTTTTGGAACTCAAAGGAAGAGTTTCAGTTAGCATGCTGTGTTGTTTGAGTTTAATCTTTTATATTTTTATCTGCTTCTTCTATTATCTGCTAAGGTATCATTACACAGCCTTTACTTTTCTCCAGCAGTTAAAGATTTTATGTGTAGAAAGTGTTGCTTGGAGAAGAAGTTCAGTGTGCTGCTGTAAATTGGGTTGTGCGAGTGCACTCGGTCAGCACTGAATAATTTCCACTTTAATATTGGTCAATGGAGATTAACTGAGCAACAATAGTTTTTGTTTACCGAATGCTGATAAGGTAGGCTACTCATGTTTAATATTGTTTCACTGGTGTTTTAGGTGTGATTTGATGTATAGGGTAATAAATCAGCATCAGCTCAGGAGATTTTTCTTCTGTAACAAACTAATAGTTCATATTGGCATTGTGTACTTTGAAAATGGATGGATATTATTGGTCTGGTGAATTGATTTATTTAAAAGAAACACACCTAAGGACACTCACCTTGAATTTAGATGCACGTTAAATATATCTTCAGAAATAGTCCCTGACTTTTGCATCCTAAGGGCTTTTTTTAGGTTGAAGTCTTGATTCCTCATCACTAAAAGGAGAGGCAGAGGAAACTGAGAATAGGCTGATGTCTGTCCAGACTGCAAATAAATTGCTTGTTTTGTTAATTTCTGCCCTTCCTGGAGCTCAGTGGGACTGTGTTCTATTCACATACAGGAGTGTGTCTTTTGATTTCTATGAAAACCCACTTAGGTTAACATCAGCAGCATCAAAACAGATGAGGCAGCAGAGGAATCAGTGCTTGATCAAATAGAAGCAAGAACAAATCAGTATGGAGGTTGCACATTTGAACTGCTTATCCTCAGTAAAATCTGGGCAGGATGTTTAAAACCTCTGTTTTAATTACTCGAGAGTTGGTTGGAGGGTTTTTTATTTATATTTGGTATTGAACTGAATAGATTACATCTCAAGTAGCTTATGTAAATCAAGTATTTGTGACCAGAAATTAAGGGGAAGTGGAAATATAAAAAATGTATATGAAAAGTTAAAAAGTAAGAGTAAAGATAAATGTAAATGAGAAAGTAATCAAGTAATTGTATGTTTTGCTAGATTTCTTCTGGCATGGAGTTGGGGGATCCTGAACAGCCCGTTGTTATGAGAGAGGAAAACAAACGAAGGAGAAGAAGAATGAAACCTCATTGTGCATCAAGCAGTTTTTCATCAATGGAACTGATACCCATTGAGTTCATTTTACCTACAAGCAATAAACATACTAAAGCACCAGAAATGATGTTACTGGAAATAGCTGGCAACTGTACGGTTGAGCAAATGAAGGCACAGATTTGGATGCGCGCAGTAGAGACGAGTCAAACCGCAGACTTCTACCATGCCTTCACCCCCGATCAGTTTATTCTGCAGTATCAGAAGAAAGGGCAGTGGTATGAGATTTATGATAAACATCAAGTATTACAGACACTGGACTGCATACTGTACTGGAAGGTGTTACAGAAAAAGGTAGGCAAGATCTATGTTGTCCAGAAACAAAAGCCATCAGAAGAAGTTGAGGAATTTCAGCGGCAACTTAACGATTTAATTGGTTACGATGTCACTGATGTAAGCAATGTGCATGATGATGAACTGGAATTTACCCGGCGCAGATTAGTCACGCCACGAATGATAGAGGTCGCCTGCAGAGATCCCAAGTTATATGCAATGCACCCATGGACTACATCTAAGCCACTCCCAGAATATTTATTTAAAAAGATCACTAATAATAACATTTTCATAATCATACATAGAGGAACAACTAGTCAGAAAATTAAAGTGTCAATAGATGACACTCCAGATATGATCCTCCACAGCTTTTTCACAAAAATGGCAAAGAAAAAGTCTTTGATGGACATTCCTGAAGATCATAGTGAACTGGATTTTGTTCTCAGGATTTGTGGCAGAGATGAGTATATTACTGGAGAGACACCCATCAAAGATTTTCACTGGATAAGACAGTGCCTTAAGAATGGGGAAGAAATCCACCTTGTCCTAGACAATCCCCCAGACCCAAATGAGGATGAGGTTCAGAAGGAAGAATGGCCCTTGGTGGATGACTGTACAGGAGTTACAGGGTATCATGAACAATTGACAATAGATGGAAAAGATCATGAGAGAGTCTTCACTATCTCTTTATGGGATTGTAATAGGAAATTTAGAGTGAAAATAATTGGCATTGATATCCCAGTTTTACCAAGAAATACTGATCTTACTGTGTTTGTAGAGGCTAACATCCAACATGGGCAGCAGCTCCTTTCACAGAGAAGAACTTCGTCAAAGCCTTTTACCGAGGAGGTTCTGTGGAATATTTGGTTGGAGTTTGATATCAAAATCAAGGATTTGCCTAAAGGAGCACTTCTGAATCTTCAGATTTACTGTGGCAAAGCACAGGGACCATCTGCAAAGACAAACCTTCAGTCACATGAATCCTCCAACTCTGATGCAAAATACAAAACCCAGCTTCTCTATTATGTAAATCTTTTGTTGATAGATCACCGTTTCTTGCTACGAACTGGGGAGTATGTTCTCCACATGTGGAAAATTCCAGGTAAGGGGGAAGAACAAGGAAGTATAAATGCAGACAAACTCACATCAGCAACTAACCCAGATAAAGAGAACTCAATGGCTATCTCTGTTGTGCTGGACAAATACTGTCACCCAATTGCCTTGCCCAAGCACAGGATATCATCAGACCCCCAGGGCGACAGGACCCGAGCTGAAATGCCCAACCAGCTTCGCAAGCAACTTGAAGAGATCATAGCAACTGACCCACTTAATCCACTTTCTCCTGAAGACAAAGAGCTCTTGTGGCACTTTAGATATGAGAGCATAAAGCACCCCAAGGCATATCCTAAGCTGCTTAGCTCTGTGAAATGGGGACAACAAGAAATTGTGGCCAAAACATACCAGTTGCTAGCTAAAAAAGAGGCTTGGGATCAGAGCACTTTAGATGTTGGACTCACAATGCAACTTCTGGACTGTAACTTTTCAGATGAAAATGTCCGAGCAATGGCAGTTCAAAAACTGGAAAGTTTAGAAGATGATGATGTTCTTCATTATCTTTTACAGCTTGTGCAGGTAAGGTGTATTTGCATTCTTGAACTCTGCCTTCCAGGAATATATTTGCATTACCCCATAATTTGCATTTCCTATTTTAGTAGGTCTTGTTAGTATCCCCTAGTTTTGAAGTCTTCAGTGTTTAGTCAAAGCAGTGGTAGACACCAGATTAATGCAAAATACACTTTTCTACTTTTTGTCTTTTGCCTTTGTTGTTGTTTTTATGCTACCATTGCCTTATGACTTAAAATTTGCATCTTGTGTTTACAATAGTAAGTTTTTCTAGAAATTGTTAATGCCAGCACAACTATGATGGGAGTAAATCCTAACTGTGCTGTCTGTAATCCTGTTCATATTTGGTTTGAATCACACAGCACTGAAGAGTTGCTGACTGACTTTACTGATAGTATAGAAAGAGTGTAGATAGAAAGAAAGCAAATGCAGATGTTGATGTAATTACACAGTGTGTTGCAGTGACTTCAGTCTTGTGCTGTTAAGGGGAGAAAATTTATCTAGAAACTCTGCCCCCCTCCCCCCCCAAATTTTGAAAGTAACTAAGGAGTTGATGGGACTACATACTAAGATTAAGTCCTTCTAGGAACTTGGATACAAAATTGTGAATCTAATGGCAAGGGATCACTGCTGTATCTATTTGAAGCGCTTTGTGTGTGGATCTGCCAGCTCCAATGTTGGGAAGATTCATATCAGTTACACAAGAAACTTGGTTTGGTTGCTTTTCTCTCAACACGGTGCCATCAGTTGGCAGTGGCAAAGTCTCCTCTGGTGGCTGATGGAAGGTGTAACCTGTGTTCCTCCTGGTAACCATGGCCCCTGGAGCCAGGTGGGTCTGCAGGCCTCCTACCCCTGACAGGGCTCTGTTTTGCTAGGAAAGGCTGTCATCCCTCAGAGCAGCCAACACCTCTTTCAGAGAATCAGAGGACAACATTCAAAGTTTTTTTTTTAAAAATGGAACTACTGGAGCTGTGGAAGCTGCTTTTTATTTCTGCAGGTTCAGAGAGAACCCAGAATCCCAGGAAAATTCAGTTAGTATTTCAGATTTTGCTGCATGTTGGTAGTGCTTTAAACAAAGCCTTTCTAGCCTTGTCTTTGCTTGCCTGAAGATCAGGCAGAATTTATGCACTTCTGCATTAACCAAAGGAGTCGCTGCGGTTACCTCATTGGGCCTCCCACGTAGCTGTTGCTATATATGTGCTTGGCTTGTGAGTTTTTGCTGTCTACGTGTGGCTCAGCAATTTTATTCACTTTTTTTGGATCTAAATTAGGAGTTTGGGATGATGATTGGTTGCTATCAAAATGCCTGAGAAAATAGGGGAAATACTGGGGTTGTTTCTATTTTTTTTTGGAATTGTTTGTTTTCAGGAAGTACAAATCTGGTGTGTTTTAAAAAGAATAACCCTTTCTAACAGTTAAATAAAATATTGTAATATAAAATCATAGTGCCTTAACTTCACTGTGTCATTTTTAGGAAGAGGTGGTGTAAGAAATAATGAGCTTACCATCCTGAAAAATGAAAAACATGCTAGATTCCAACTTTTACCTCTCTGCTGCTTTCCTTATTTCTTAGCTAACTATGGAACATAAGCTGTCAGCATTCTGCAGCAAAGTTTTGGTGTGACAGTGTATTTAAAATCTACATTTTTTGGAGAATGGATGTCAGCCATTCCTCTGCTCCAGTGGACATATCCCTTCTGCAAATGGTTGTCACTTTTCAAATGCACACCTTTATGAAAACTTTATGGGTTATTTCACTCTGAACAGGATATTCCCATTTTATTCTCTATAGAGTTAGAAATCAAGCATTTTATTTCTCCCCAGGTTTATTTCAAATAGAAGCAGCCACATCATAAATCAACCTATCGAGCTTCCTATAATGCTGTTCTTCTCTGTATATTTGATAAACCATGGATAAGATAGTTAAAATGCAACAAAATTCTTTGTAAGATAAACACCAATGGCTGTTCTGCATGTATATGGCAGTGAGTAAAGGTCTTCTGCTGAATTGACAAGGCAAAAGTGCACACGGGGACCTGGTGAAGTGCCAGCAGACATTTTTTAATGACCAGCTTTTATTGTTGCTGTGCAAAAGTTGATATTTGACTTGGTTAAGAAAAAAGAAAAAAGGGCTAGACTTTTAAAAATAATTATTTCTAAAACATTAGCTCAATAAGGATGGTTATCATACATTTTTATTATTGTTTTCTGTTAAAATATATTTGCAAGTTCAATGAGGAGGTTTTGGTTTGAAGTAAGGGTTGATTGTTTGGTTGTATTTCAGTCTTAAATTGTTTTTCAAGGTTATGCAAACATTAAGTATAGTATATACCAGAATGAGGTTTATAATAGGCTTTCTTGGAATAGTGAGAAAATCCATTTGAATTTATGTGATAGTGAAATTTAATTTTTATTAAAAACCCCTCATGCCTTATAATCTCATACACAAAGTAAAAGGATCTATATATTGTTATATTTGTGAATTCTCACTGTCTTTCCTAAATAAGCTGATGTTGTTTGGGGATATAAAACAGTGCTGCAGAGACAGTCAAGACAGACAGTTCTTTTAGAATTGTGATACAGGAGAAGGGCAAGTCTGGTGCTTGGCTTTCTTGTCTGTCTCTTAGCCAGCAGCCAGAAAGAACATTGTCTTTGCAACATTTTTGTAAGTTGTTTCATTCAGGAAGATTGCCTGAAAAAGCTTGGGATTTTTGTTTTTTCTTTTGAATAAACCCACAGGATGATTTACATTTCAGAAATCATGTTGATATTTTAATAATAAAAATGCGACTGTGTGCCCCAGTACTTGTAAGACTTTATAAAACTGTGATTTGTTTGATGAATTTAGCAGACCTTTGCTGATGGCTTGGTTGCTTCAGACCACAGTGATCTTGAAAGAGCCATTATATTCTGTTGAATAACTATTGCTGGAGGTTTGCATACTTTGTTGCTTCTGAAAGCTGAGCATACTACATGCACCCAGCTCTCTGCACATCCCTTTGTTTTCCCTTAATCTCCCTACAGGCTGCTTCCTGGCACTCTATTTCCAGAACCTGAAGCCATTCACCAACCCCCTCAGTCCATGACAGGGATTTTGTGACTCTGATTCATAGATTGTATGCTTCTTATTTCTCTTTTGTTGCCATGGGATATAAGTGCATACTTTTTTCCACCATTAATCTTAATACAAGCCTTCTATAAGCTTGAATTCCTCAAGCAATATGAAAAAAGCTGCTGGAAAAAATGAGTTGAAGTGGAGAAGTTCCTTGGTACACCCCAGAACCTGGAAGTGTGATAGTTTTCTGGTAGACCACTTTGTTATTGGGATGGAGGAGATAATAACAGAAAAAAAAATTCCAATGCTGGCACTTGAAAATAGTTGTTGACTCCCCCACTCCCCCACCCAGGCCCCCTTTTTTGGCAGTAGTTTGGAAATGTCTGTGGGCTTGGGTGGAGGGGAGCAGCTTTTGAGGAAAAAATACATCTGTTTTCACAGAGTCAGTAAAAAAAAAGCTTTGGTGAAGTCTTCCTCTTAATTGCACTTCATTATTATAGGATGTGTATCAGAGCTTTTATTCTGTCATTGGTTTATGGAATAAAGGCCAGGTGAGTGCTGTGAAAAGCTGCTCCTGTATCCTGTGCTTTCTGGTGAGCCCAGCCCTGAATCCTGGTGCCCTAGTCTCAAAGTAGTGGATGTTGTCCAAACCCAGTATGCTAATATCGAAATGTTTTATTAAAGAGCTATTACAAATACATTATTCCACCTGTCAGTATTCACTTCAGGCATTCTCAGTGTCAGTCATGCTGCAGACTGGTTTCTGATCTCGCTGGGTTTTGCCAAGAATGATATTGCTTTGTGCATATGCATAACCCTGGTTAGGTACTCCACGCCTTGTTACATTAATAATAAACCTGAAAAGAACTTGCAGCAAACAAAATGTGCTTCTAGAAACAGAGGAACCTCAAAAAGACCTGCTTTGTTATACGTTTTCTACTCTTGCAGCAGTGTGTTCTCTAGATGTCATTGATTAAGTGTAAGTGCAGTGGGATCTTAAATGTGTTAACAACTTCTTCTATGTTTGTGTTACTCAGGCTGTGAAATTTGAGCCATATCATGACAGTGCATTAGCCAGATTTCTGCTGAAACGTGGTTTGAGAGTAAGTACTTCAAAATACAGCCAGCTTATGCTGAAGTTGATGGCATTATTAAAGCCCTTTGTCAAGAAATGAATGCTAATTGTGGTGTTTTTCTTTACCTGTAGAACAAAAGAATTGGTCACTTCCTGTTTTGGTTCCTAAGAAGCGAAATTGCTCAGTCCATGCACTACCAGCAGAGGTTTGCAGTCATCCTCGAAGCCTACCTTAGGGGCTGTGGAAAAGCAATGCTGCACGATTTCATGAAGCAGGTTCAAGTAATTGAATTGCTGCATAAAGTTACAATGGAGATCAAATCAGTTTCTGCAGAAAAGTATGATGTTACTTCTCAAGGTATTTGCTTAACAGGCATTTCTTTGTTGTTAATACTATTTTTTTCTCTTTGGGTATGAAAAACTAGGCAGCAAATTGTACTGTTCATTAAGAAAATTTGTGGATAAATTACTGTCAAAGGGCATAATTTTTACTTCCTTTAAAATGTGAGTGTAAATTAATAATGATTGAATCAGTAATAGATTTGTTTGCTCATTTCACCCCAAAAGGGGAAGAATATCAGTCTTCCAGATACCCAGTACTTTCCTGAGCTTTGGCTTATCTTCTTGAACCTCATGCCACACCTAATGGGAAACAGATAAGTTCTTGTACATTAGCTGAATGCCAGTGCTGAAGAAAGATACAAATATCGACTGGAAATTAAAAGTGACACTTGCCAAGAAATACAGGCTTCCTCTAAACTCTCAGTAGAAGATTTTTGGCAAGAAGATCAGGGAGGAATGCAGTGCAGCCTCTGCTATGCCATGGAAGGAGCTGATGGATCAGGGGTGAATATACAGGGCACGTCTTTGAGGAGTCCTGTGAGACACAGATGTGGTATTGTTATTTCCAGTTTTTGTAAGCACTGCTATGGAAGCCACAGTAGAGTTATGCAATGCCTCTTTACCTCTGGGGTTTGCCTGCCTTTTTTTCCCCCCAACTTTCTTAAAAGCTTGCTTATCCTCATTCCTTCTACTTTTTTGGTGTTGGGAGTAAGTGTGAGAAGACATGACAGTATTAAAATTCTAAAAGATGTAAAGAGACCACCTCTTCTGGCATGGTCAGCCTGGTAAACTGCAGGCCAGGAAGTCTTTGGATTGGAAAGCTTTTCCACTCTAGCTATGCAGAAGTAACTGTGGTGGTGTTAAAGAGTTTTGAAGGAAATGTGCATTTATTCTTCAACATGTAGTGTAAAATATGTTATGTTACCACATAGTGTGAGTTAAGGGACTTACTGTAGCCCCATATAAAACACTGTTTCTAAACAACTTCCTAAATTTTTCTTATAATATTCTAGAACCCAAATGTATTTAGTCAGAATCCTGTATTTTGGAAAGAAATATACAACTTGCAGATGTACATGTCTGTAAGAGCAGTGGATTCCATAAGACATTATCTTTGAAGGATATGTGGGCAAAGAAGAAAAGCTTCAAGAGAAAGCAATCACATTAACACCCACCAGGTTTTGAAGTTAAAGAATCCTTGGATGTAATGTACATCAGAACATTAAAAGATGACTTATATAATTGACATTTTCACTGAATAAGGCTTCCTGAAACTGTGGAGTGTCCTAATAATGCTATATCTAATGTAATTTATTCTCAGATTATTGAGGACATAATTTTTTTCTACAGGCACCCTCTACTTCTTATATTTTTAAAAATGTATATCCTAAAATTTATTCTGTAGGTTATTGCTTCTTTTTTGCCCCAACATTTCTAATGTTCATTGCTGTTCATATTTTCAGTGTGAATGTTTTGTCCTGTTTCATTTCATTCTGTCATGCAGTCTCATCTAATTCTTGTGTATATGTTTCTCCAGTGTTTGTCGATTTTCTGTAAAGAACAAATTCCTTCCTTCTAGGTCCATACTCTTCCAGTAGCAATCATGCTGTCAAATTGTTTATTTCACTTTTCACTGTAATCTCTTTGCTTATATTTGAAGATAGCAAGTAATAATAAATAAATAAATTCTTAAGATCATAATATTACATCTTGCATGGGATTATCTGCTTTCATCACCCTCTGAGCTCGATGATTTGTCTCCCAAGAATGTGTCTATGCAGCTGTTTCATCGCTTAAAATGCATAGCACCTTGTTCTTAAGCCAGATCAACTTGAAAGTTGTTTTAGCAAGTGCCTTTACTTGTGTTTTAAAATCAGCTATTCCTAATCTTTTGTAGCTTCAGTTGGTTTGCATACGGTTTTCAAATTGTGTTGCATTACAGTGAGGAGACTTACTGAACTAACAATAAACTAACAGTAAACTGTAAACAGTAACCTTCCTAGATACTTGTCTAGGAAATCTGTAGTTACCTTATAGAAGGCTGTTTCATTATCCAAGTTACTACAACTTAGGTGGTTTTGGGGGGCCAGGGCAGTTGTTAGGGGGATTTTTTGTTTGATTGGTTTGTTTTTGTGTTATTGTTGGTTTGGAAGTTTTGAGGATTTTTTTTTTTTTTTAAAGTGTCTAAATTTAAAGTCCACTTATTTGCTCCTGTATATCACTGTCAGATTTATTTTTTAGCAGAAGAGATACCATGTTAGTTACCAGGCACTGCTAGTAGTTCTTTTCTAAAACCCTCTAGGATAGATGTAATATTTCTGTTCTGTGAGTTGTCAGCCAGTTCTTTTTGGACTTTCTTAATTTGATAGCAGCATTTGAACTGTCCTGATTTTTTGTCTAATGTGCACTAAGAGCCCAAAAAGTCACAGGTGTCCTGGGCTGCATCCAAAATAGCATAGACAGCAGGTCAAGGGAGATAATTCTGCCCCTCTACTCTGCCCCTGTGACACTCCACCTGGAATACTGCATCCAGCTCTGGGCCACTCAGGACAGGAAAGACAGGGATCTGCTGGAATGAGTCCAGGGGAGAGTCACAAAAACAATGACAGGGCTGGAGCACCTCTCCTGTGAGGAAATGCTGAGAGCGTTGAGGTTGTTCAGCCTGGAGAAGAGGAGGCTCAGGAGACCTAAGTGACCTAGGAGACCATCAGCCTTCCAGTGCTTACAGGGAGTTTGTAAAAATGGTGGGGGACAAACTTTTTAGTAGGGCCTGTAGCAATAGGACAAGGGTTAACAGTTTTAAACTAAAGGAGGGCAAATTCTGACTATGTCTAAGGAAGGCATTTTTTTTTTAATGAGGGTGTTGGCACACTGGAACAGGTTGCCTAGAGTGGTAGAATATTTCCAGGCCCCATGCCTGGAAATATTCAAGGTCAGGTTGGATGGGGCTTTGAACAAGTTGAGTTGAAGATGTCCTTGCTCATTGCAAGAAGGTTGGACTAGATAGCCTTTAAAGGTCCTGTCCAACCCAAACTAATCCAGGATTCTATGATTCTGTGATTCTGTTTCAAGTATCCAGGTCCATGTTTAGCTTTATCAGTATGATTTTTTTTTTTTCTCTTTAATTTTTATCTCCAGAATTACTTAAGCACGAATATACATCCTCTGCTGTGTAGCTACAGCTTCTTTTAGAACAGTGTTTAGGTCTTTGCCCTAATGCAGGGTAATAGCCAGTGTATTGCTTATGCTGCTGACACTCACTAGCTGAGGTTGACAAAATACATCATGCATTGTATAATCTGTACTATTCTGAGTTGAAGATTCAGAAGCTTGAGGTTTTATTAATTAAAATATTGTGTTTAGATATGAACATTAAAATTCTTCTTTATATAAATATAAGCAAATTTTCTTCCTACTGGAGTGTGACATAGAGAAGGCTGCACTATGAAACCAGTTTCAGGAGGAGGACAGGAAATTCAATGTCTCTGTAGTTTGTCTCCTTATGGTTACAGCCTAATTGATTCCAGGAATTCAAAAGCCACGTGTTCCTGCATTTCTTTCAGTTACGAGGCAAAATACCTCTTGGTGTGTTTGTTTCTTAAACAGAAGTTGACATTTCAATGTAAACTCTTACTGTGGAGTGTTTCTAACACTGCAGAGAAGGCACATGACTTCTGAGGTGTTTGAAGACTTTGCCTTTTGGTATCTAAAACAGCTCTGACCATTAATAGTGCAAGTTAAAGATTTTTCCTCCATTCCTTGAGTCAGGAGATCCAGGAAGAAAGTGATTTAAAACAGCAACTGAACGGAGCTTTTTAGCCAAATTATAATGCTCAACAAGTTTGATTACCTATAACCTTTTTGCCTTTCCAGTGTTTGATTTCATTGTGTTTTCTTTCTTGTAATTGCAGTTATTGCACAGCTGAGACAAAAGCTTGAAAAATTACAGGGCAGCAAACTTCCAGAAAGTTTTAGAGTTCCATATGATCCTGGGCTAAGAGCAGGAGCACTAGTGGTAAGTATATTCTGACTTTCTACAAATCATTTAAAAAAACATCTATTTGCAAATATGATGTGTCACTTGGTAAAAAATTTTGCTAATATGTCAAAAAGTCTTATTTCTGTGTGAATACAATGACCTTGCATGGACTCCATAGGTTTTTGTTACCAGAGCTATTATTATTTTCCTAAATGTAATGACATGCCACCGTGTGCTAAAAAAATTGCAACAACCCATGAAAAATTCTAATCATTAAATGGCAGTTATACTTTTTCCATTAGTTGAATCCAGGATTTAACCAGGTAGCTGATTTTTTTTGTAGTTAAATAGCTGTATAAAACTGTTTGATCTGATTCAGGGGCTTTGGGATATTCAGTCTCCAGTTATTTTCTTCCAGTTACTTTCTCTGTCTTAGCCTGATTCATATCCATCACTAAGGTTTGGGTCCAGACCTTCATCATAGTGACAAAAATGTCTACCTCAGCTGTTTCTGATTTTTCAGTATTTCTATATTGGTTTTGTTAGAAAATACATTATGATTTTGTTAGAAATGCATTAAGAAACACTTGGATTTTTCTGTATTGCTGCCTTCAGTTTTGTGGTGAGATTGCAATTGTGTATGTTGACTCAGAGTTAAAAAAAGATTCATAGATCAGCAGATGTGTAGTGAAAGGAAGTTGGATCATGCATCTAAAATGCAGTGTGAGGTCTGGGTAAAGAAGCACAGTCAAGATCCTTGGACTCACTTGATGTGCAGCAAGGACCCTACAAGAAAAGAACCCCTTAATTTTTCTCCTAGCTAAGGACAGACAAACCATCCAATTTAAGGACTTGCTGAATAGTCAGGCATTGTCTAGATATGGCCATCTTTCTGTTAAATAAACCTGTGCCTTGGGAGACAGGCTATAAGCTAGTCTGTCTTCAAGCTGAGAGAATTAAACACCTCCTGGTGAGCATGGCTGAAGCACTGTCAGCACAGAAGCCAATTCAGACATTTCTTATTCAGAAATAGTTTATGACTTCTTAAATACTGTAATACTATTTTCTTGTTTGTATTTTGCATGTTCTCTTTTGTATTTTTTTTTTTTTGGTACAGAAATCATCAACAGCTTGACAGAAAGTAGGTTTTAAATAAAAGATTTCTCTGGATTTTCTAGTTTCCCTTCACTTAGGAAGTATTCAGTCCTACCAGGACCTTCCTAGATGAACAAAACAATAGATTTACAAAGGAAGGTAGCTATGCCCAAAAATTGGTGGGTTAGCTTTTCTTTTTCCAAACTATATGAATAAAAATGTTTGGTAAAACAACTAAGTTGTCATTTCATGTTCATTCTAACAAGTTCTGTTTGTCCATAATCTTCAAAACCTAAAATTTTACTAGTCTAAACCAAATATTAGAAGCAAAATCATAGTTTATAATAAGTTCTTTTCTTTTTGAAAATAAGGATGGTAAAAACTGTTTTGTTTTAAACTACAGGCTCAGAATTTCAGTACATGAAACATGAATATACTAAAATACTCCTATATCATGGATTCCATCTGCTCTCAAACACTGATGTGCACTTGCATTTTTTTTTTAAATTTTAGATGGCTTTATTGTACATGGTAATGTTTAATAATGAATCAGGAATTCCAGAACAGAAAGACATATTACAGTTGTATTAGCCATAATTACTGGAGAAAACATTTGAAATAATGCCATTTCAATGCTGACTTTATCAATGTTAAAGATATTAAAACTAAATAGGGAATTTATTTTCCTTATTTTATGAATGATTGCATTAAATTAGTTTCAAAAATGCCATTTCCCCCATGAATTGGAATGATTTACTAAGGGAATTGAATCAAGCAATCTGGAATGTAGTTGCTAGAAGCCATAAGGCTGGATGATGTGGTAAATATCATTGGACAATGATTATGTTCTGGTTTTGCAAAGCACCTGTCAAAGTGCTGCTGTGAGGGTCTGTATTTTCCAGTTTTGTCAGAATCTCTATTCCTGTTTTAAGTCTGTCTGAAGCAGATTTACAAGCTAAATCCAGTTTTGGAGAGTCAAGATACACATTTTCCTTTATCGTGGACAGTGGTTAAAAGCTGTGCAGGTTCAGGGAGGCTTTATGTCCTGTATGTTTGCTTTCAGTGTGTTGCCTGTGGTATAGCTGAGTGGAAGTTGGTAAACTATGCTGTAGCTGCTGTTAAAAATGTTTCTTGGGTGGATGTTGGCATACAATGGCTAGCAAGCAATAAATATGTCTTTCACAGATAGAAAAATGTAAAGTAATGGCCTCTAAGAAGAAGCCCCTCTGGCTTGAATTTAAATGTGCAGATCCAACAGCTCTGTCAAATGAAACCATAGGCATCATCTTCAAACATGGAGATGACCTCCGTCAGGACATGCTAATTTTACAGGTATGGTAGCTAAAGCTTATAAAAAGAGCAACATGAATATTTTAAAATATTTTTAAATAATTTTACTTTCCCAAAGTGTATGTACCCTGTCTTCACTGTCCATATGAAATACGAGGGTGTCTTCTGTATTTTAAACTCTGTATGGCAAAGCTGACATCAACACTGTATTGTCTTTGTTGTACTACAGTTTTTATGTTACTATGCTATGGATTAACCCTGGTGGGATGGGGAAAGAGGAAAGGAAGAGTAAAAGCAGGAAAACTTGTGAGTTGAGCTAAAGATGGTTTAATAAGGAAAGGACAAGTGGAAAAACAGAGGAAGAAAACAAAACAAGTGGTGCTAAGGCAGTCACTCACCACATCNAGTTGAGCTAAAGATGGTTTAATAAGGAAAGGACAAGTGGAAAAACAGAGGAAGAAAAAAAACAAGTGGTGCTAAGGCAGTCACTCACCACATCCCATGGGCAGACCAGTTCCCAGCCATCCCTGCACAGAAGATGGTTAACCTACACAACCCCTTCCTCCCTGTTTTATTGCTGAGCATGACACTGTTCAGCATGGAGTATTTCTTTGATCACTTCAGGTCATCTGCCTGGTTGTGTCCCCTCCCAATCTCTTGTGCACCCCAGTCTAGTGACAGTGAGGCAGGGTGAGAAACAGGCAGNAAATCATCAACAGCTTGACAGAAAGTAGGTTTTAAATAAAAGATTTCTCTGGATTTTCTAGTTTCCCTTCACTTAGGAAGTATTCAGTCCTACCAGGACCTTCCTAGATGAACAAAACAATAGATTTACAAAGGAAGGTAGCTATGCCCAAAAATTGGTGGGTTAGCTTTTCTTTTTCCAAACTATATGAATAAAAATGTTTGGTAAAACAACTAAGTTGTCATTTCATGTTCATTCTAACAAGTTCTGTTTGTCCATAATCTTCAAAACCTAAAATTTTACTAGTCTAAACCAAATATTAGAAGCAAAATCATAGTTTATAATAAGTTCTTTTCTTTTTGAAAATAAGGATGGTAAAAACTGTTTTGTTTTAAACTACAGGCTCAGAATTTCAGTACATGAAACATGAATATACTAAAATACTCCTATATCATGGATTCCATCTGCTCTCAAACACTGATGTGCACTTGCATTTTTTTTTTAAATTTTAGATGGCTTTATTGTACATGGTAATGTTTAATAATGAATCAGGAATTCCAGAACAGAAAGACATATTACAGTTGTATTAGCCATAATTACTGGAGAAAACATTTGAAATAATGCCATTTCAATGCTGACTTTATCAATGTTAAAGATATTAAAACTAAATAGGGAATTTATTTTCCTTATTTTATGAATGATTGCATTAAATTAGTTTCAAAAATGCCATTTCCCCCATGAATTGGAATGATTTACTAAGGGAATTGAATCAAGCAATCTGGAATGTAGTTGCTAGAAGCCATAAGGCTGGATGATGTGGTAAATATCATTGGACAATGATTATGTTCTGGTTTTGCAAAGCACCTGTCAAAGTGCTGCTGTGAGGGTCTGTATTTTCCAGTTTTGTCAGAATCTCTATTCCTGTTTTAAGTCTGTCTGAAGCAGATTTACAAGCTAAATCCAGTTTTGGAGAGTCAAGATACACATTTTCCTTTATCGTGGACAGTGGTTAAAAGCTGTGCAGGTTCAGGGAGGCTTTATGTCCTGTATGTTTGCTTTCAGTGTGTTGCCTGTGGTATAGCTGAGTGGAAGTTGGTAAACTATGCTGTAGCTGCTGTTAAAAATGTTTCTTGGGTGGATGTTGGCATACAATGGCTAGCAAGCAATAAATATGTCTTTCACAGATAGAAAAATGTAAAGTAATGGCCTCTAAGAAGAAGCCCCTCTGGCTTGAATTTAAATGTGCAGATCCAACAGCTCTGTCAAATGAAACCATAGGCATCATCTTCAAACATGGAGATGACCTCCGTCAGGACATGCTAATTTTACAGGTATGGTAGCTAAAGCTTATAAAAAGAGCAACATGAATATTTTAAAATATTTTTAAATAATTTTACTTTCCCAAAGTGTATGTACCCTGTCTTCACTGTCCATATGAAATACGAGGGTGTCTTCTGTATTTTAAACTCTGTATGGCAAAGCTGACATCAACACTGGATTGTCTTTGTTGTACTACAGTTTTTATGTTACTATGCTATGGATTAACCCTGGTGGGATGGGGAAAGAGGAAAGGAAGAGTAAAAGCAGGAAAACTTGTGAGTTGAGCTAAAGATGGTTTAATAAGGAAAGGACAAGTGGAAAAACAGAGGAAGAAAAAAAACAAGTGGTGCTAAGGCAGTCACTCACCACATCCCATGGGCAGACCAGTTCCCAGCCATCCCTGCACAGAAGATGGTTAACCTACACAACCCCTTCCTCCCTGTTTTATTGCTGAGCATGACACTGTTCAGCATGGAGTATTTCTTTGATCACTTCAGGTCATCTGCCTGGTTGTGTCCCCTCCCAATCTCTTGTGCACCCCAGTCTAGTGACAGTGAGGCAGGGTGAGAAACAGGCAGCCTTGGCACTCAGCAGACACTGTTCAGCTGGNGGGATGGGGAAAGAGGAAAGGAAGAGTAAAAGCAGGAAAACTTGTGAGTTGAGCTAAAGATGGTTTAATAAGGAAAGGACAAGTGGAAAAACAGAGGAAGAAAAAAAACAAGTGGTGCTAAGGCAGTCACTCACCACATCCCATGGGCAGACCAGTTCCCAGCCATCCCTGCACAGAAGATGGTTAACCTACACAACCCCTTCCTCCCTGTTTTATTGCTGAGCATGACACTGTTCAGCATGGAGTATTTCTTTGATCACTTCAGGTCGTCTGCCTGGTTGTGTCCCCTCCCAATCTCTTGTGCACCCCAGTCTAGTGACAGTGAGGCAGGGTGAGAAACAGGCAGCCTTGGCACTCAGCAGACACTGTTCAGCTGGGACACTGGGACCCACATCAGTGTGTTCCCAGCACTGCTTTGGTCACCCCCTAAACCACAGCACAGTACCAACTGCTTGGAAGAAAAGGAGCTTCATCCCAACCACAGTGCATACTGTTAGCCTGGCATTTCCTACCATATGCCATACATATTTCACATTTTGGTGTTCTAGAGTCAGAATCTTACTTAGTACAAGGTGAACTGTTTCTCTGATTAAGTGTTTTTATCATTTATTTGTGCAATGGGTAAAGTTAACAAATGAAAAATCAGTAGCTAGCCTTACTCTAGGTTCAGACAAATCTTTGTTAGGGCTTTTGGGGGTATTAATGGGGAAAAGTGGGCATGCTTGCTAATGCATTCAATCTCCCCTTATGTACAAATCATACAATATATTTATTAGTACTTTATAGAAGAGTAGAGATTTCCTGGTCACAGGGCAGATTAAGAAATATAAACCCTGGTTCTGTAACTAACCCAAACTAATCCAGGATCACTATATTTATTGTCTTACAATACACACTGTATTTATGTCTTAATCAAATAGCAAAGTAAGTTTAGCCCCATCTCAGAAGTCTGTGTAGTGTTATTTGTATGAGTAATCTGTAATGTTCAAATAATTAAAATAACTTAGAATATACATTTGTTTCTACTAGATTCTTCGAATTATGGAATCCATTTGGGAAGCAGAATCCTTGGACCTCTGCTTGTTGCCATATGGTTGCATTTCTACAGGGAACAAAATAGGTATGTGATCACAGTTACTGTGATTAGAAATTCAAAATACCATATTTACAGAAGATGTGTATGGGAGAACTGTTGTAATATGTGCTGTAGTCCTGAGGTAAACAGCACTTTATTGCACTTCCTGTGAGCAGCCTTCAGTTGCTTTACTTGCTGTGATTCCTGTGAAATGGCTTGTGCTGCAAGTTTCTCTTGAATAATAATATTTTGTTTGAAACAGCAGTGAAAGGGAGTGACTTATTCAAGATGTATTTTAACATGTTGATAGGCAAAAAATAAGGAGCAAAACATTTATTTTTCCTGACTAAAGCTTCATACCCTATACCACACAGAAGCAACAACAGTACTTAACAGGATACTCATGCAATATTTCTCACGAGACATTAGTTCCTGCAGCAGAGGTGATCAATTTTTCAGAAGTTGTGAAAGAAATCAAGTAAGAAATCCCAGAAAAATTAAGAACTCTTTAATATACTTTTGTAATGTACTTCCTCTCTGAAGTCCATTGCCACATAAAATTTTTTTAATATCCTTTTGATATCAGGGATATATCAGCAATGCAGGAAACCCAAACTCACTGATAAAATACCCAGTAGTGTGACATAAGAGCGTTTCTTTTCTCCTAATATAAATGTTTTAAAATTGAATAATATTTTTTGATAGAATTTTGATAATAAAGGAAATGGAACACTGTACATCGAAAGGCTAACTATAAATATAAGGAAAGTTGGGGGATTTTCTCTTCTTTAGAGGTGTTAAACCTAATTTTTTAGAGAGCTTTTTAGAATCTGGTTTAATTTTGTTTAAAATTATCTCAAGACAATGTAACATATTGAAAAACTGGAGGAAGAAGGAGGAATTCTGCTGGTGATTCTAGCATTTTCGTACTTGAGTTACAGATTTCTGTTATTCTTTCATGAATTCTTAATTGATTCCCCCTTCTTCTGTCTCAAGGAAATAGTATTTGATTTTCCTGCATGCATGAGAGATGTAAGAATTTAGCATCCTTTTAGCACCACAGTAGGGTAGGGTTAAACATATTAACACTGCTGCTTGGTTTGCTGAGAATACCTGCAGCCTAAATTAGTAATGCCCAACGTGGCACTTTGATGTAGAGCTTATGCTTGTTTGGAACAGAAGAGTAGTGGCATGCAAATGTGCTTTCACAATATTTGCATGTAGTCTTCTTCCAGGCTGCTTCTTCCCTCCCTCTTAATACTTCCATGGAACTGGGGCAGTTTCTGTGGATTGGCACAAGGACAGTACCCCACTCCACACTGAGCACGGGGAAACAGGTGTCTTACACCTGGGGCTGGCATCTCCTCCTGCTTAGAGCTTTCTCATTCTGTTAAAGACATAGTGTTCAGTGCAGTTTGTAATTTTAGAAGCATCTGCCCTCTCCACTGCTGCTGCCAAGCAGGCCTCTGTAGGAGGAACTTTCTCTTCTCTATATCACTGGTAAAAGGTCATACCCTGCTGTCTCTCCCTTTAACATGTCCATATGTTCCTGGCTCTGTGAGGCAATTATCACTACTTACTGTGCAGCTGAAATGAAGAAGTTCAAGCTGGCTCTTAGAAGAGTCACCTGCCTTAGTACCACAGAGCCCAGAAACACATCTCATGGTGCATTTCCTGCTGCAGTCCCTCGCTGCTGAGAGCTGCTATCCTCATCGTGCCTCCTGAGCCAGCTCTGCTCCCCTGCGATCAAGGAGCTGTTGGCCGGTAGAGGGAGATTTGTGAGCGCAGGCAGGGAAAGCTTTTTCAACAGCTGGAATGGGAGCTGGGGCTCACACCCAGGAGAAAAACAGCAGCTTGACAAGCACAGACCAAAATGCAAAACTTCTTAATTTGGTGGTGGGTTTTGGAGGTCATATTTCCACAGTAGTTTATGGCAAACGTATCCAGGCCACTGTAAAGACAGAAGAAAATACCTCCAGGGGGTATTCAGCCATGAATTCAGCCATGCAGGGAAGGCAGGAAGAGATTGCTGTTGTTACTCTGTTATAGAAAAATTTGCGTGTAATTCAGTAATTGAAAAAGGGTGGGATTGTGAATAGAAATTGATCTGTTTCAGAGTCAAATTGAAACCAAATCAGAAACTGCTTTGAATTGCTCTGGAGAGAAAGGGGTATTTTTGTTTGCTTTCTTATCTCTGAACTGGAGCTGAAGCTTGAAGACGCTGTTGAACTGGAACTAGAGAGAGAAAGTAAAATATTTCCAACTACCAAATAAATTCAATTAAAATCTAACTTTCCCTGGCATGCCCAGTCTTGGCTACAGTGCAGGGTTGTATTGCAGCCTCTGTTTCTGCATTTCACTCTGGCTTCCCCTCTGTCACATGCCATGCTGGCACGAACAGGACAAGGCCCTGCTTCTGCTGTGATGTGCCAGTTTGCCTTGGCAGGGGTCTGTCCAGTTTAGGGACTGACCCCATGGCCCTGACAACCAGAGCTTTCCACCAGCATTCCCATTGCTGTACTTCACTGTGCACTGGTGTTTCTGAGCTTTCTGTGTATATGCACACTTAAGCTTAAATTGGATTTACTGCAGGAGGGCCAGCTCTGTTCCTCTGCCACAGCCCTGACAACACTTGTATCCCTAGACTGCAGCAAAATTAAAGCTTTTCTTCAGCTCCTAGTATTTGCGAAGTTGGAGAGAAGCTGGGGAAAATGTGAATTTTGATCAGGACAGGAATATTTCCTCTCCTTGGAAAAGTCTTATGCAGCAGGTCCCCACTCATCATGTGATACATTCATTTTAAAAGAGGAGGAGTTTTGATGCCAGGCTGTTTATGAGCTCTGGCTGGTTTCAGCTGGGAATGAACAGGAACCATTGTTCCTTGTCAAATTTCTGCTCCCAACCTATGAAGATCTGCAGTTGATTTTTAAATACAGTTTAAAATTTAATTTTGCATATTTTATATGCTTTGATAAAAATTTAATAACTGCTTCTAACCTTTTCCTTATTTTCTTTAGGAATGATTGAAATTGTGAAAGATGCTACAACAATTGCCAAAATTCAACAAAGTACAGTTGGGAACACTGGTGCATTTAAGGATGAAATACTAAACCAGTGGCTCAAGGAGAGATGCATGATTGAAGAGAAGGTGAGTTCCTTCAATTTTTAGGTAGGATTTTCAATTGCACCCTACTAATTTAGGAGCATAGAGCCCATATGTTTGTGTTTGTTACTCGTGGGAGTTTGAAAAATCCATTCATTTCCCTGCACTCAGCTGCGGGTGTCTGTGAATGAGCCTTTAGCATCCAGCTGGCAGCCAAACTCCTGAGAGACAAGAGGCTTCTGAAATGACTCCTTTATCAATGGGAGTTAGAAGTGATGCATGAGGAGCAGGTTGAGAGCACATCTAAGAACACTGAAAGGCAATGTGGCTTTAGAGGATTTAGGTGCAGGTCACAACTCCTTTGCTTGTGTACCTCCACTGACCTACTACAGCTTTGTGCCATGTTTTTTTCCTCAGGAGGGTTGAGCAGCTCTATGCTGCTTTTCTGTGCTGAGGAAGAGTCAGCACAGGGAGTACAGTGCAGGGCTGTGATCTTGATCTCTGCTGTGCAGTGATGTGTTTTATAAGAGAGTTGATAGATACATTTCAACAGAAAGGTATATAGTTTTGAAAATGATTGCGTTTAGTGCCTAGCATTGAAGCATTTAACATCTCTAAGATTTATTTTTAGTTTCAGGCAGCTGTGGAAAGATTTGTTTACTCTTGTGCTGGATACTGTGTGGCAACCTTTGTACTTGGAATAGGAGACAGGCACAATGACAACATCATGATTACAGAAACAGGTGGGTTATTTTTTGAGAATTTCATAGATGTGCAAGCTGTCTATACTTCACTAGACTTATGTTTCATTTTAGTAAATAATGCATTTAACAATGAATGAAGAGAGACAAACTAGTTCTGTCAGCAGTGCTTACAAGGTCAAGTCCTCCTGTAACACTGAAATATATTTTCACCCCTGATGGCCTTCATACAGACTGGAGATGTGTATCATTAATAATGCCATTATTTTCCAAGGAGCAGTTTCATACAAACTAAGTCATGAGAAATGTAAACCAATTTTTTTTTTACTGTCTACATCTGAGGTCTGAACAACAAAAAAACTTCATGAAGCAGGCAGCTGTTCACCTGTCTGATGTGTGGATGTGGTTCTGACAGTGTTCAGTGGAATTGAATTCTGTCAGAATTCAGATGTTGCCGGACTGTTTTCACTTCTGAGGAATATAATTGCTTTGTGTACTGTTGTAAAAAATCTGAGAAATAAGTGTATATGGAGTTTATTTGTTTTCCTACTAAAATCTGTGGGATGGTTATAGCCTCCTGAAGAAATTCACAGTATTTTTGTACTATAAACTTTGGGAGTTACTTCCATAGCTATACATTATTTTGTCCTTAATTTTACTTACCTATGGAAAGAACCCCAGAACAATCAGTACATATGGAGGAGTTTTATTTAGTCTAAGGAATTCACTTTTAGTTTCCTGATCCTCTCACTTCATAATTAGTCTTTGATAAGAAATGGAAAATAATTAGAAGGCTGGATATTTAATATTGATCATGTTAAAGTTTTATCAGTTGAAGACTAGAAAAAAGAAGTACCCTGAAGGCAGAAATTAGCTAATTGAAGACTGCAGTAAAAAAGTTCAGCAGAAGCCCTTGAGGAAAAACGACAAAGAAATGCTTTAATTTCAACATTATATATAATATAATGTGGTGTTAGTTCCCACTGGCAGAAAATGAGGCACAGGTCAGTAGACAGGGAGACAGAGAAAGAAGTGTTGTTCTGTTGTGGCCATGAGCAGGTTTGCCTCAGAGTCTTTAACAGGATCTGTCTTGAGCCAGAAGGATCTCAGTCTGAGAGGTCTGCAGACAGTCAAATTTGGTAGGCTGGGAGAACTTGAAAGCTGCCTTAAAATCTGGAATATCTAAGGATGTTCCACCTACAGATCACTGTTAAGTATCATCTTACATAACTTGATGTTTTGTCTTTTTTTATCCATGTGCCACTACTACAAATCTGTTCTTAAGTAACCATACTCTTGTATCCGTGTCCTGGCTGCCAGTGAAAGTAATAAAGTAATGTGGAGAGTAGCAGCAAGCACACTCCAGTCCTGTGGTGTAGTGACCCTTAAAAGGAGATGTTTTCATTGCTTTTGTGGGAGCTGATGCCCTACTACTCTCTGAAAGCTATTCAAAGGCTGACAATGCAAACTTTGAACACACAGAGTGGTTTAGAAATCGCTAATGAAGGCCTGTGAGGAGAAAGCATGTTCTAGTCAATGACATTTGCCAAGGAGATGGGTAGTGCCAGAATCCCATGGGTATTTGAAACATAACCCTCAAGCCTGTGCAGTGATGCTCTGATTGTTACGGCTGTGAGGCACAAGCTTTCACTGGTTGATTTTTGGAAAGCTGTGAGTGTATGTTTAGGTAATACAGCAGTTCTGCCAGACTTAGAACAACTGCCAAAGATAAATAAAAAGTAATTTTGCCAAGAGGACAGAATTATGTATTTCCCAAGTAAAGAAAGAAAACAGTCTTTTCTGCTCAACTTAAGAGTGATCATGTATACCAAAAAAAAGGGGTTGGAACTACTGTGAATACACGTAAGTGTTCTTAGCAGTTCCTTGTATTTATCTAAATGTGACTTTTTCTTCTCTTTATGAAGGTAACCTTTTCCATATTGACTTTGGCCATATTCTTGGGAATTACAAAAGCTTCCTTGGAATTAATAAGGAGAGAGTTCCTTTTGTGCTGACTCCAGATTTTCTGTATGTCATGGGAACTTCCGGAAAGAAGACAAGTCTCCATTTCCATAAATTTCAGGTAAAAGAATGGATATCTAGCTGCAAATCAATTAAGCAATGGTTTTTTTACCCTCTGAAATGAACGGTAGTGCCTCAATTTTCAAAGATCTAGGCTCCTGGGTATTATCTTAATAAAATGTATTGAATCATAATATAATTCCGGGATATTTTAGGCCAACTAAGAGAAAAAAATTATCTGTACAATTATGGGAACTAGAATTCAAACATTCACAAAGGCACATTGAAAAGCTCATTAGCAGGACACCAGATAAGCAGTTCTTTCTTTGTTTCTTGTGTTGATTGAAAGTACTTTGCAGAGGGCTTCAGTGTTTGTGCAATTAGAAGAAACTCAAGGCACTAAGCAGCGCCTCTGTGGAGTATGAGCAGGTGTGAGGCATTCATCAGCTGGCTTTGCCAGTGTCATTCCCTCCTGATTCTGCCCTCAGTTTCTGGGGCTTGGACTGCTGCACCTGAGTGAAGGTCTGTAGTGACCCTAAGCTGTCTCAGATGCTGGTTTGTGAAATGGATGGATACATTTAACTCTGAAAGGAAACAATGGTGTTAAAAATCTGTTCTATTGCTTCTGTTTGAAATGGAGTGCTTCCAAGCCAGTTGTGATTATTTGAACCAGTGTAGGACCATAACTTCAGTATGCAGGTCCTATGTTTAATGAAATTAATGAGAGTGTGGCTGGCCAGAAGTACATGTATGTCTGAGGTGTTATTCCTGTAGTCATCTTTAGAGACTTTGAGTACAGTGTCTGATTTAGAAAGCAGGTTCCTTATAATATCAAAAGAAAAAATTTTCTGTAGAGTGAGTCAAAGCCAAAGCCTAAATTTCATGTTCCAGATTCCTTGTGGGTGAACCAGTCCCAGTGTGGAGTCTGGTTTTCTAGCCTGAGTACCTAATTAAGCTTCTTCCTGGTGGATGGTGACTATGTCCCTTTGAACATTTAAACAGCTGTATAGCAAATCTGTGTCCTACACACACACACACACACACACACACCCAACCCATCTCCTTTGTGATTGTCTGTGATGGGCAGTGGGAATTATCCTAAGAGGATAGAACCAGGTGAGACCCCTATGCAGTTACTTCAGCATCTTGTCTCCATTTGTGGCCAAATCTCAGTGCTTTTACTCACTCATCCAAAAATGAGTGTTCCCCATCTTTGGGCTGGACACATCCTGCAGGCCTCCCTGCCAGGGATGGGGATCCACTTGGATCCTCTAGCAATTCCCACTGTATGGTATTCTTGTACACCAGAGAAAATCAGAAGGGAGAGGGCATGTGTGGAAAGGACCAGCACAAAGAAGAACCAATGATCTTTGGTTAAAATCACTGCCCAAACTTCTGAAAATACTTAAAGAACCAGCTGCAATCTTTGAATCTTCATTTTTGCCAGGACTGCCTTTATCACAGTGGAGGTGTTTTGAAGGGGACTTGTAGATGAAAAGATGTTAGGGTGTGGTTTGCCATGGGAGGGGAATGCTGAGCCTGTGCTCTCAGGGAAGCCTGTGAGCTGTGCTGTGTACAGCAATGATGCTGTTGCTGCAGCTGTAAGTCATGTGCAGCTGTGGGACTGAAACACAGTCTGGGGTGTGTCATTTCAAAGAAAACCTCTGTTCTGGAAGCAGAAAATAGTTGGAAGTGTGAAAGTGTGCTAATGGGGAATTGAAAGGTATCTGCAGCGAGGTAAAGTTGTTTTCATATATATGGATCATCCAGCTCTTTAGAGAGTATCTGACCTTTAGGTCAGCAGCCCAAATACCAAAAACCAATTGGAAGTGATTTTGGTCATAGCCTCCCTTCAATACATCATGCCTCCATCATGGATTTGACTGGGGTTGACTAAATAAACATTTTGTTACTCTGGTACTAATTTCTAAGTAATGCTACCATCCCACTAATACAGACAGTTTAGAAATGCTGTGATAGCACCAATGTCATTTCCACTGGTGTCCTTAGTCAGATTAAAGGTGATTAATGTGCTTTACCGTTGTGAACTGTGATGGTGATATGTGACCTGGGCATTTTAAGTGAGATGATTTAGGCACAGACAACAATAAACTGACAAGAACATGTAAGTTCATGTATAGTTCTGCTACAATAGCTATTGCAGTAATACACTAAATGTCTTTTCTGTCTCAAAGACGAGTAAAAAGAAAGTTAAAATAGTCCTGTACCAGTAAAAGTAACACTGAGCAAGATTTGCATGACATATTTTGCTATGAAAAATGTATGTCTTAATTACATGGCCAAAGTAAAAAAGAAACCAAACCAAATTATAGTTTCACTTTTCAGTTGACTTGTTTCATCATATTTCCTAATATTGAGGGATTCATTCAGTATGCCTGCTGACTCATTCATGTATTAATGGAGAAGCCTCAGCATTTATCCTTCATTGATTTTTAAGGGCATCTCTCATTATTTTGTACTTGACTACATTAAAAGAGTTTCTACTTCAGAAGACTCCTTTGTTTTTTACAGTCTTTGGTGCTTTTAATAACTTAATAACCTACTTTTATAAAATATTATTTCTTTGTTATCCACTGGACATAGTCCATACAGATGTGTGAGCCAGAGCTCATATTGCAGATGCTGGAGAAGGTTGAAATGACAAATACTTTTGACCAAAGTTACTGCAGAGGAGTTTAGTTCATCATTAGTGAACTTCTGAGGCTGTCAAGGGCCTGGCAACTTTTCTGAACTAGTAATGAAGTTCCTTTCTATTAGTTCTTAATCTAAATTTTGTTTCCCTTTTTGTTTGCATTTGTTATGATGTTTCACTGAAAATTAGAGGCCAGAGGTTATTAATGAGATCACAGAAATGCTTAGAAGGAAGCAGTATTTGATGGGCTTTTTCTTCATCACGAATATGTATTTAAGCATAACTGAACCTGAGAAGACAAGTATTTTTCTGTTCCATCTATGAATTTTTCAGCTGCCCTAGTACTGTCCAGATTTCTCTTGCTCTAAGTGTCATATGCACTTGCTTTCCAGCCTTTGGCTGAAACCCACCAATTTTCTTACTCCTATGCACACACAACTTTCTCACTTCTTACTTGTAGAAACCTTTGAGTAAGCTTCATCTAAGATCTTCGTGGTCCTTTTTGAGCTTTGTCCACCCACTAATTAATTTGCCTAAAACTATCAATTTGTCTGTATTAGTTTGTGCATTAAATTATGGACTAATTTTGATTAATTAGATTTAATTTACTTATTAATTATTTTTTCATTACTCTGCTGACTTGATAATACAGAGTCTTTTCAGTGCTAATCAAATTCTTCTATACCATTTCTTTACAAAATCTCATGTATTTCATTGTCAAACAAGGTGACAGAAAGTAGAAGGGTACACAATTCATCACTGAGAAATACTTCTTTGCAGTATACCATACATATAGTGTAGGATAATAATATTTAGGACAGTTTAAAGCTTTCAAAATGCTTAGTCTTTTTTTTCCTACAGTGGGAAAAAAAAGTGGGCAGTGGGATTTTTTCATTTTGCCTATGTCTTTAGATGAGTTAGCAGCTTTTTCTTAGCCCCAGGGTAAACATGTGCATATCCTTGACACGTACCTATCGTCTGGGTTATTTTTGGTTCTCGCTGCCTCTCTTAGAAGTGTAAAAATGCATTTTCTTGGAAGATACTAATGCAGAACTACATTCAGTTCCTGTCTGAATAAATAACTGTAACAGGCAGATGCAGATTTTTTAAATCTTTTGAATTCCTGGAAGGATTGCCTTTGAGATGCAGTGATACCAGGTTTTTCTTGACTGCATAATTTTTTTTCTGTCTCAGACACCCGAAGCAGCGAGATACATCATCCACACAGAATTGTAAAACCTTCTTTGATATAACTATAAAGACCTTTCATCTCTTTCAAGGGGAACAAAACACAGACTAACTCTTGTGACAAGATTTCTCTGTTTGAAGTTGATAATACATAAGTAAAATTCCTTTTTTTATTATTTTTTTGTCCTCATATAATGGAGAGAAACTATTCCCTGTGATAAGGTGATAGTGTTTTCTATTGTAAATTGTGCTTTGACCATTGCATTTTATCTTTTGCTGTGCTACAGCTAAACTAACATTGGAGTTCATAAGTATGATCTTATTTCAGGACAGAATTTATTTGGGAACAGAATAAAAGATTTAAGTTCCCAGACAACACTGAAAAAGAAATTGTACAGACAGATCTTCAATATATCATCTTCCTTCCTTAGTATTTTTCTAACCTTTCTAGTTTCTAGTTGGGTGTCCTGGTGTTGCTGATATAAACAGTGATAGATGTTAAGATTATTTGTGCACTTCTTCCTGTTTCAGAGGAAGAAAGAAAATGTATCTTGTGAAAAAAACCCCTGTGTTCTAGAGGGCTGATGGGATTTGTTGGAAGTTTACCTTAAAATATTTGGATTTCCCAAGTATTATTCAAAAAATTAATATACAGTTGTTGAAAGGTTAAATTGAATATTTAATTGGGTTAAAATTAGCATTGCTTCAGCTGTGCTTTGAATAATAGCAACCTTCTTGGAAATATTTTTCATATTTTTACATTACTGCATTGCAGAACTAATTTCTAGTTGATTGATGTTTAATGTCTTCATTGCATTGTTCTTATTTTTACTAGTAAATGAATTATAAATTTAATATAAGAAATAATAATTTCAGTTTATATATTAGTTGCTTAGCAGGAAATATTATTTTTAACGCATTGCATGTTTTTCCAAGCTGCAGAAATGTCATTCTTCTAAAAGCTCTGATGTTAAGCAAGATTATTTATACATGGAAATGAAAAGGCTATAAAAATGTCTATGGAATCCAGAATGACAGTACATAGTGATAGAAATCCTCCAGCAAGGCAGAGTGCCTGCAGACTAGAGCTGTCAGCTGGCAAAATTCCTTAGAACACCAGGGCTGAAAATCTTCCCTGCTCAATAATCTGTTGCCACTGCAAACTTAATAGACATCTATAGAAAATGAAGAGCAATCCCCTGGAGGTGCTGCTTTGTTCAGGATCACTTGCCAGCCACAGTCTTTAAATGGGAACATCCCAACAGGACAGGAAGACAGTGAATTATTGCTGTCTCTTTTAAGAGCCACAGAAAGGGGTTATATGGTAGGGAAATTAATTTGGAAATCTGGTGAGCCTAAGGTTTTCTGCTGTAGTGATGAGTGCAGTATTAGGAGCCCTTAGCTGTTCTCCCAAGCAGTCCCTGTTGCCCCCAGCTGTGGTGAGTGCAGTTACAGCAAGAGCAGGTGCACGGGTTTGTGTCACGTTTCCACCCAGTCCAACGGCTCTGCTGGGTCTCCTGTCTCTGGCATACTCGAGTGACTGAATGGCACTGCTTAGTGAGAGTCCTGTGAAATTCCTACCCCATCCCTCTCAGTTCATCTCCTCAATTAACAAAACCTCTTCTCTCTCACAGGACGTATGTGTGAAGGCTTATTTAGCTCTCCGACACCACACAAACCTGCTGATCATCCTCTTCTCCATGATGCTAATGACTGGAATGCCCCAATTAACCAGCAAAGAAGATATTGAATATATCAGGGATGCACTGACAGTAGGGAAAAGTGAAGAAGATGCCAAAAAGCATTTTCTTGATCAGATAGAGGTTTGTCGAGATAAGGGCTGGACCGTGCAGTTTAACTGGTTTTTGCATCTTGTGCTTGGAATCAAACAAGGAGTAGAAAAGCATTCTGCTTAATATTTTATGTAAATTAACTGGGGGTGTGAATAGGAGGTTGTGAATCTACATGTTATTTATGAATTCCGAATAAATGAGCAGTCAAAATTGCCTTTACTGTGGCAGCTTAAATGGATCTTGTAGAAAGGCAAGGACTTTACTCTGCCCCTCTAGAAGATCTTCCTGCAGATAAGATTTTTTTTTAAAAATATTTGTAATGACACTTCAAGTTGCTGGATTCTTTTAACTAGTTGCTTTGCTGATGTGGCTTGGAATTTTTTTGCTTTCTTTAGCAATAATTTCAGATAAATATAAGGAGGAGGTTCAGTAAGATGATAACCTACAAACCCCCTATGACTTTACCTTAATTGTTCATGAGGGTCAAGTCCTTCAAAACCAGAAGAATTTATATAAAACCTATGGTTATAGTGAAATCTCTGTAGACAATCCATATCTGTCTCAGGATGGTTTACACATGAGTGTTCTTCACCCACATCCTTCTCTTTTGTCCTTTCCTCAACATTTTGTCCTTTCTGGATTTTTAATATGTCGTCAGTAGAAAAGAGCTTTGGCTCTGCCATTGGAGGAAATTGCCTTGCTGTTACTGTAACCTCCTGATACAGACAACCAATCTTGACTTTCCTGCCAGAAGAACTTCACAGTTACCTGGAAGTTCCTCAGATTTGAACATGAAACTCTGAAGGTTTAATTTTGAAAGATTTTTTACTGTAGTTTTTAGTGGGGAACATCCATATTATGTTACAGGTTATATTCTTACTGTAAAGTTATTAAAATTCCACCTGTATAGGAAAATCCCTGTAGAAAAAGCAAAGGTACTTCTTTATCCCTCAGAGAAAACTCCTTATCTAAGAGTAATTGACATTTTACCAAATATCTGAGAAACCCAAAGTTATTTATTCCTTGGTGATATATTTTCAGGATATACCTAGAAGGAATTAAATGTAATCTTTGAAGTTGTGTATATTTTGCTATTTATTTTTAAATTCCTGAAGAAACAATACTACTGAAAAGCTATTTATGAAAGAAAATAAAATCTTATCTTTAATTTCAATATTTAAACTTAAAAGAGGAAAAAATGGGCAGTGTTAAGTAGAATTTTAACTCTCTACTGTAGATTGCCTGCAAATCAAGTCTGCCTGTGTTAGGAAAGGAAAAAGACATATAGCCTGAATTAGTCTTTGACTTGAATTATTATGGTATACTTCCTGCTAATTGATTTTTACCAAAGAGAGATGGCTTACAATATTGCTTTTTTGCACTTGTGTCCATGTAATTCCTTCCTTCATTGTAGTATTACATGGGCTTTACATTACATATAAATGATTAACTGAATTTTAAAATTCTGTTATCATTTGCTTTGATCATTTCACAGAACTGTTACGATTTTTACTACTGTTACTACTGAGTGCATTCTTGAAGGATTTTTAATAAATGTACTGTAATTGGTGTCTCAGTTATGAGATGTAGCCAATCTATGCTTGAAATGTAGATGTTTAATTGGTTACTGTGCACAAGTATTTTTGATGTAAATGGTAGACTCCAGTTAAGGAAATCTCTAAGGTTAAAATGTAGACTATTTTGTTATTCTGTTACATTATTATTCTGTGCAAGATAGGCTTTAGATCGTACTAAAATATAAACTAAATGGTGAATATTGTCTGTAAAATGATATTTTTAGATTTGTATTTTATAGATCTGAAATAAATTGACATGTTCTATTCATTTGATTGTTATTCATGAATAAGCAGCTTAGCCCAAAATACATGTAAATATTTTTTATCAAGTCTCTTAAAGACTACCTAATCTCAATAAGAAATCATTCAAAGTCCCACTCAGAGGAATTGTTTTAGTTCCATATTAGTAACTCTGTACAATGTCAGATATCTTAAATTTGAATAGTCTATAATATTAGAATTGCAATTATTGTAATTGTAAAATGTGTATAGAATATTGCCACTTTCTAAGAGCACTTTATTCTTTCCTGGTCTGTTCTATGAGGAAAAATCTGAAGATTGTAGAAAGTTCCTAGTTTTAAAAAATAAGTAGATCTAGTGCTAAATTTAGCTCTAGCATGGGGAAGTAAATGCTAATCACAACTTCAAGGGAAATGGCACTCCTGAAGCAGCCTCCATTTGCAGGAGAAGGTCCACAAGAGATCTGCACCCAGAGGAAAGTAGTTTTGTCCTGCACTAAACTTAGACTGATGGTTTTTATCAGCAGTTTACAATGTGTTAGTTATATTGAATTGTCTTTGTTGCAGACACCTGAAACCCCTCAGTGCTGAGCAAATGCCTGGATTTTTTGTTGTTTCCCTTGCCCATGCAGCCTGTGGTTGGGCTGCCTGGGCTCTGCTGGGCTTCCTTGATTCTTCTGGGCCAGCCTGACTCCTGGGACATCAAAAGCAGCTGCCAAATCTGCTCTTTACCTACGGAGCAAGCTGTGGGCAGCAGCATCTCCTTATAAACAGCAGCACCATCAAGCAGCTGATGATCAGCTGGATTTTGTGTCCTGCTGGAAACCTCCACCCACCCCTGACCTTGTTTTCTGGCCAGCCCTGACACAAGGAGAAACAATGCAGAGATGTGGTTCGAGGCAGCCCAGCCTCAGTGGGGAGAGGAGCTGCTTTTCAGGTGAGAGGTGGACACAAGGACACAGCTGCACGTCCCAGACAGAGCACAGCTGTCCCCTGCTGCAGTGGCATTCCCAAGGCCTGGAGCCTTAGCACAGGTGCCACTGCCAGAGCAGGAGGCTGAACCACAATTTCCTCAGTCTCACAGTGCATAAACTCACTGACTCTTCAGAATAACTGGCTTTTAAGGGTTATAAACCAGGAAATGTAAATTAGTCATTGACCACTAACCTTTTTCAGAAGCTCTAACACAGCATGCAGAAAAAGAAAATTACTAAATTTTCTGTGTATGTCTCAATATCATCATTGTCTCCTTTTAGCCTTAAGATTAGTTTTTGAAAGTTATTTTAAGGGCTACTTTGAGATCTATCATATTTTCTTGGTAGTCTCATTCACATTACAACTCCACCTAATAGAGGAAATTTGAATCCATTCTTGGAGTTAGTGCCTCAGACTCAGTTGTGACTAAACACCTGCTTTGGCCCCAGCAAGGTCATTGAGATGTTGGTTAGCAGTGAGTGTGTCCCCAAGGCTCTATCCTAATTATATTCCAGGACAGGAAGAGAAGTTGAACTGGGGCTAAGGTGTACAATGTGATTATATTTAGATCTTCATTGAATACACTGGTTGCACTTGTTAGAAGTGTTTAATCCATCATTAGCACAGTATTGAGACTTAACATATTCAGCAGATTTTTTCTAAAATGTGATCAACAGTACAGAAATACAGATATGAACAAATGACTAGAAAAATATCAATAGAAATTACCACTCTTGTATTTTTATTATAAACCTTTCTCCTGACTACCAGCAGCATTCTGCAAATCCACATGAGTCCCAAGGATTATATAGATTTCAGACTCTATGCTAATGACTTTATAATGTAGTTTGTGTAAAGTAGTCTTGAAAATAAAAAATTATTAAAATTAAAATCTGGGATACCATCTGCAGGGTGTGGTGGGCTCTTTGAGCATCCCAGCAACACTAAAGTTTCTGAAAAACACTGTTGTGCTTCCATGAATCTTCTCATTGCAACTTACATAATATATGTTAAAAACAACACTTCAGAAATCATGAATTCTTCCAGAGAGAGGACAACAGAGAGAGATTCTTGCTGTGCTCACCACACTCTGCATTTGGAAGCCAGAATTGGCCCCAAAAGGTACTAATATGTTTGAAATCTTGTGCCACACTGACAGAAACTAAGATTCATGCTGGAGAAGAGAAAACAGAAAGAGGAACTGTTTCTCTGCAGTTACACAGTTAATAACAAGGACTGACCAAAGATACAAATGCCATGGTTGTACCCATGTGGGGTGTGCACATCCTTACACCTTAAGAGAAAAGGGGCACTGCTCACCTGTTCCAGTCTGCTGATACAAGGAGACAGGCAGAAGGCCACAGCTGCCTCTGCCTTTTCGTGCTTCACTGGGTCTCATACCCAGCAAGAGAGAGGCTGATGACCTGCCTGTTGATAACCAGCAAGTGGACACTGGACAGGGTAAGTTCCTTCCTACCCCTGGGATGGGTGTTTGTTGTTTCAGGGGGTGCCTGGCAGCACTTGACATGGCAGTAGCCCTGTGCAGGCTGGGGAAGGCAGGTGGGCTCTGTGTGCCATTTCTCAGGTGTTCTCCTGGGGATGCAAAAGAGGAGGCTGTCACTTTGGAAACAGCAGCAGCACTGCCAGGAACACGTGCCAGTTAATTTTAGCTAACAAAAGATTCCTGTGCATGGCAGAAGTGCTGTATCTCCTAAGTGCAAGCACAGCCCACACCTGGCTGCAGGCACTCGGTGTTCAGCATCAGGAGTCACCGTGTGCCAGTGTGGTCACGCTCTCAAAGCTGTCTCTGGTCTTGTGCCTGTGGCCAGAGTTTACCACTGATCCATTCAGTAAGTGCATGAAGAAAAAAAGGGAAATGATACACTGTAGGTAGCAGCACTTCTTTATAAGATAAACAATGAGTAGATACACAAGAAAAGTCAAATCTAAGGTAATGAAGAATACCCAGAAAAATCCCTGAAATGAGAAATTGAAAGAAAATAGAAATGTTAATGACCCATAGCACAAACAGTTTTAAGACTACAGCTCAGAGTTTGTACCAGATCCTCCTTTGCCTTTGAGTATATCTTTCTTTATTGAAACTAATTATCCTGCAAAAGGCTAAGAGGGCTGTGACTGTTTAATAACCTAAGACCTATGCTGCCACAATGCAATTCATGATAAAGAGTTCATTAGCAATTCAAGATATGGCCAGAACTGAATTTTGCTCAGTGTATTTACTGTTAAACAACCTGAGATTAACAAAAAAACCCCAATAAACAAAAATAGAACAAAAACCAAACAAAAAACCACCACCAAAATACCAAAACAAAACAACAATAACAACAACAAAAAACCAACAACAAAAAAAAAGAACAAAAAAAAAAAAAGCACAAGCCAGCAAAAATTTAGTCTAGTGCTTCTTCCCTAAATCAACCAGCAAGTGTCTGGGACTGGCAATAAACTCATCACATGAGGAAGTTATTTCCCATCATGATGGAAATGCATTTTTTCCCAAAGTATTTGGAGCTGGTCCCTGTCAGGGACAGGATGTGGGCCTGGACAGACTCTGTCTCTGATGCAGGATGGCAGATCCTCTGCTCAGCTGTCAAATGTCTGCATGAAAGAATCTTGGTGAAATAAACAGGTCTCCTCAGGAAATGCTTTCCCTCCAGCCAAAGTTATCCTTCATTTTGATGACATTCATGACAGCATCTCTGTTTGACAAACCTGTTTCCTTCCCACAGAATATGATGTATTTTCCAAATCTTGTAAAACAGTAATTCTGCCTACCTGGAGAGAAGAATACCCAGTGAGCTCAGTAACTTCAAAGTAGTCTGAACCCAAATCACTCCAGGCAGAGACCTTTCCATTCGAGGTGATGGCTCATGCAAAGGCAGGCAATTATAGGGAGAGGCTAATTAGCTACACATTAATATCTCAGAGACAGTCTTTGGGATTCTGTCATTGCAACAGCACACCAAAGTGTGGTGAAGAGTGGCCTCTAACAAGACCAGAGACTTGAAGGTCCTGTGGAGATTGGTAAGAGCTTCGTGGGGAAGAGGTGGCCACTGGGTGCAGCTGCAGCCCTCCCAGGGGAACCAGTGGCAGCAGCTCTGGCAAAAATGGGTGTAGAGGCAGGGTTTAAGTGCCAGGATGAACTCTGTGCTCTGCAGGGTTTAGACCTCAGCAAAGAGAGTGTGTTACTGAAAGGCTCTTTCACAGGATTCATGCCATGTAAGTAGTGGTGTTATCAGGACTATTGATATGTGAGAATAAATACAGTTTATAAAATATAAACTTTCATCTTTCTTTTTAATTGGCAAGTAAAACCATAATATGAATTACTATTTTCGGCGGCTGCTGCAGCACCTTCACCCTAATTCCTCATTTCTCTTCTCTTGTTGCTGTTTCTTGGACCTCAAAATCTAAAACCAGAATAAACTCTGCATCTTACAGCCAGAAAATGCACAGCTGAATGTCAACAAAAGAACCACATGTCAGAAGTACTGGTAGCTGGAGATGCTCTCAACACCTGCACTGAGAGAAACTTGCTAAAAATTTTCCTGACTCTGGAAAGGAAACAAACAGCAAAAGAAATGAGGAAAAGCTGTGTGTATATGCTTCAAGATGCAAAGCACTGGAAGACCAGGCTTTCCCAGGTTTAATGCTCTGTATTCACCCTCCTGACTACTATGATCAACAGAGTCAAGGTAGAAAAGGAACTTGATAGTGAATGCACATTTGACTGGAAAAGTCATAAAAAGGATAAACCTTAGTGCAGTTAAGTGCAATAATAAGAGAAATACAGCCCTTTTTCAGAATGTCCAAGACTCAAAAAAACCCAATACTGTGGGACCACCATGGTCTAGTTGTCCCAGCTGGTATCATGTATGCATGCTGCCCAACACTGTGATCAATTTAGCTAGTGGCATCAGCAACTGCACTTTCTGAGAAACAAGTTACTTACTTTCAGTACTCCCTGTAAAGCAGCACTTCAGAGAGCACCTGTTGGAATGCCATCTTTACAAGGGATAGGCCAATTAAAAAGATAAATGGAAAAGTCTTTATCATAATTGCAATATCCTAATTTAAAACAGCATCAAATATAAACTACAAGAAATATTTATTAGTGTTAGTTACAAGATGAAGAGATTATAACCTGAAACTGAATCATAGGAAAACAATTATGCACTTTTTTGTCAAAAAGGCTTAGAAACCACAGTATAGCCATTAACAGCTTGACAGGATTTGTTGTAATACAGCAGATGTCACATAGTTCACAGCAAGACCTTCAAAAAAGGACACCCCAACCCTTGAAATACAATTTAAACACCATTAGAAATGGACAACTTGCTGGCACTCTTACAGGGAGAAGCTCCATGAGTGTAGTTGAGGGAACAAAAACCCACGTAGCAACATTTCCATTCAAAAAGGGAAATAAAATATTTGTAAATGTCAAAAATTTCACAAATCCACAAAGGAAATTATTTAAAAGACATAAAGTATGGCATGAAAAGACAGAAGCCCACAGGAAAAAAATATGATAAAGGGTTGAAAAAACCCCCAGCATTTGGAGAAACCAATAATTCCCCCAAACTGCTCCGCGCCTACTCAAAGATAAAATGAGACCAATGAGACACTGAATCTTTTAGGACAATCAGTCCCTGAGGAGGATTTAGTAATTCTGGTTAACTTGTGGAACAACACAGTATTGGCTACCAAAGAGCTGTGGAAGGCAGAAACAGAGTCAGCTCTGGAGTGCAGACTGCAGACACAGTACCTGGTCATTAGAACTGCACACCTTGATTATGTGGAGAAAGGTACCCAGGAGACCTCCAAAGGTACCTGCAGGGAGAGTGGGCTGTGCATTCCCCAGCAGGAATGGCCAGAAACAGCTGGAGAGTGCTTCCTTTGCCCAGGAACCCAGAGCCAGAACCCAAGGAGCTCGGCAGCAACGCCCGCTGCACCCAGCAGAGCTCAGCGCGAGCTGGCGGCTGCTCTTGCTCAACCCAGAGGGAACCGTTACCTGTGCCAGATGATTGCTACGGTAATTTTTCAAACTCAGTCAAACAGGGAGCTGACAATACAGCAAATCAGGCTATGACAGAGCCCCACAAAGCCTGCAGGCTGCGGGGGGAGTGGTGTAGCATGGAGAAACATCAATCTTCAGTGCATTTTCCTGTCTATGTGTGCCATTTAGACCCTACAAACTGCCAGGAGTTGTATGTTTCTTGTTAATTTACCATGTGGTTTTCCCTAAAGTCTATGGTTTACAAAGCCTCATCCCAAGCTAAAAGGGACTGTGTATTGCCCTCCAAGAACTATTTTGTGTCCTGCACTTGTCTTAATGCTACTTTATTCATGAAGAAAGGGCTCTGTTGGAAGATGCAAACAGACACCTTCCTGGCAGATAAGGAGACTAGAGGGAGTTTATGACCTGAGGGATGTTCATAGCTGTGAGTTACCATGTGCCAGTGTTTGCTACGTAAGGGACCTGCCCTGCAGTGAATTTATTGGAGGCATAGTCAACAACAAACATCTGAGGGATTTAACGGGTCTGTACTGGGTGGATGTCCCAGACATGCACAACCTGCTCTCCAGATTTTTCTTGGCCCAATGGACAGAAAGCTGAGAAATATACAAAAATACTCAATCACCTACTAAGCACAGCAAATTAGGGTTGTCAAGACCTTCCTCTAGTTTACTGAACTACTGAAAATAAGCAAAAGCTGTGATTTGTTTGCAATGCCAAGAATTATTAATCAACATTTGTTCACTGGAAGACCAGCTAGAAATTGTACTGTGATAGGAAGTGTGAAATCACTTAAAACTTCCACAAGAAATGTCAGCATTGTGACAAGACACCTAGGAAGATGATCTGTCCTCACAGTAATTAAATCAGCAGAACAAGCTAATTTTTATGTGCACAGAAGGGACACAGAGGGAAAGAGGATAACACCTTGCTCTTCATTGTGCAATATCCTGCCAGCAGTACCAAACCTGCAAATGAGGAGAAAATGTGTGCAGCATCAGCCAACCCTGAGAACCTCCTGCTTAGCATATAGAAGAGAAAATTTCAATACAGCCAACCCAAGCACAGATGATTTTTCATGTTTTGGCTATAGCTACAACAGCCAACAGCAACACTTGCTTTAGATGGAAAAGAAGATTTAAATGCCCAAGCAAAGGATTAAGGTACATTTTGAGAATATTTTTAAGAATATCTCCAAAATTCCTTTGCTTATGAGAATGTGTGTCAAGACACAAGTAAATATTAATATGTTTTTTTTAAGAAAGGGATATGAAATTAGAGAATTAGAGTCCTCCTTAACCTTTTTCCACGTGTCTTGAGCTGAGTTGTGAGCAGAGCATGTGTTTGAAATGTTTTGTTAATAAAAAGCCTATTTAGTTTAGCTTATCCCCTATGAATTTCCATTCCTTCATACAGCCTAAATAAAAGCAATAAAATCATGTTTACATTGAGATATTTGCCTTTTTTTTTCCTAAAGAGGTAATTTCTTTTACCCTCTTGCTAGCACTGCTATGTATACAAAGCCTGAGTATAGAGTAAATTACCAGTTGAAAATGTAACTTCAACTTAATACAAACAGTAGATAACTGAGACCTTCCCATAGGCATGGCCTTCCAGGAGAAGGATCTTCAGATGCTCTTGTTGAACAGTGAATGTCCCTGTGGCAAATTTGGGGTGGAAATAAGATAAATAAAATGAATAAAAAATAAGATAACCCCATGGTGTTGCTCCACTTCTTTGAGAGGTTCCTGATGTTGCTGTTTCAGAAGGGAAAGGAGCAGAGGAGGTGAAATGCTCACAGTAAGTGTCAGGGCTCACACTGCCTTTGGTCTCATGAGCTTTTTGAATTGTAGGTAAGCCACGTGCCCAGTGCAGATGGGAGGCACAGAGGGTCCTGATGGGAGCAGCTGCTGCTGTCTGGATCTCTGCTCTCAGCACATCTGGACCATGTGTCCTTTAGGCAGCCAGGACAGCACGTGCCACTGGGGGAGCAGAAACAGCGGCAGCTACAGCCAGGATTTCCAACCAGGCTCTGCTACCAACAGAACAGGGAGAGCAGAATTTTGGGTACCAAGCTGTGTCTCAAAATAACCAGCCTTGTAGGAATCCCACCAGTGCCAAGTTGGAGTAAATGAGCTCAGTTCAAGCTGCAACACCACAGGCCTGAGATTGGGAGTAGGATGTGCTGTACCCAGAGAAAACAGGAGCAGCAAGATTCAAAGCTGGAAATTCAAAGCTCACTTCAACCATGTCTTCTTCAGCTCTCGGAAAAGAGCCTTGGTAAATCTCTCTGCATCATCATGACAATTTTCCCAGCTTGTTGGCTAAACAGTACCAGTACTAAATATAGGCCTCTCTGGCCTGCCAGCAGGAGCTTGCCAAACATGAAGGAGAGCAATTTGTCCTTCCTGAGAAGACACATGCCACCCTCAGGGATATGGGACCGAGCCAGAAACAATTCACCCCAGAATGGCAAACAGCCCACTGCCGGCCTGGGCCTGATGTGTTCCCACACTGCCAGAGGTTCATGCTGGGTACTGCAGCTTGGAGCAGAACTGGGACTTTCCAGGGCAGTATTTCTCCCAGGTAAGAGTCACTGCTGTAAGACAACTCACTGAAGTGCAAAGTTAAAAAGTAATACCATCATTAAAAAAAAACAAACCACAAAACCAGGGAGTAATCTGATGAATCTTCACACAACATTTTAAGGTTCTAAACCCACCTATGAGACTGCTCCACCTCCGGCTACTTTTAATATATAAATTGGTAAGTACCAACAGCTCTGTGACAAACAGATTGTCACAGCTGTCAGAGTGAGTCACAGAGAAATCAACTGCATTTGAGAGGAAATTGGCTTATCCTTCAAAGCACAGGCCTGCAAATAAACAATGGTGGGAGACATATTTAATGAATATATGGGTTTACTTTGCTCAGAAAATGAGCTAAGCCAGAGAAAAAAAGAAAAAAAACAACAACCCCAACTTATTTGTGGATCCTTCTGATGGATTATATTCTCGTAAAGTCAGACAGGCTGGTTCAGTTTTTAGTAGCTTAGACCCCAACAAGGTCCAAGAACAGCCTTTAAACTAATACAAAAACATGACTTTTCCATTTCTTTGGGACCTCTGATCTTTCCCCCCAGAAAGAAACTAATCAGTTGCAGTTTTACACTGGAAATGGATCATTTACAAAAATGCTTCTGAGCAATAAAATGTTAGACCTTCATCCAGAGTAAAAGCTGGCCAAGCACAGAGGTCCACAGACACACAACTGCTTACAAGATGATGACCAAAAACAACAGAGGAAACACTGAGATCTGGAAAAGGTAATTGTTCTGTTCTTCCAAATGCAACAATTATGCTCAAACAAAAATAAGGAATGAAATCAGCATTGATTAAAAGTAGACTTACCCAAACACAGAGTGGAAGACTCTCTACAGAGCTTCCCATGTAAGAAACTATACTAGATCTGTTCAAAGAACCATTTTTTTTCCAGTTGGAAAGGTGGATAAGAAGGAGAATCAAGTACACTGAAACAACAGAAAGGCAACTGTTGTTTTTTGCCCATTACCTTCTCCATGGGAGGACCACCAATATGTGCTAAGCAAAGAGCTTTGCACTGGAGAAGTTTTTTCATTTCCAGCCTAGAGCTGGGGAGTGTCTGCCACAAACAACAGAGAAAAAGCAAGTTAGGAAGTTGGTTAATTCCTCATGGGATCATCATCTCTCAGAGGAAAACCAGAAATGTCTTAAAAGGAGCAAAGGGCGATGGGACCAGAAATTCAAAAGTTTAGGTGCCTGTTTTCAGGGTGAGAACTATTAACTTAAATTACATTAGTTGAGATGTTTTGAAGAATTGAGAATTATGAACCTTCCACTGTGCTAAATGCCTTTTGCTGCAACTGGCTTTGAAACTGTCCAGGTGTGGCAGAGACTTCATGCAGGATCTGTTCACACCAACTGGACCATCCCCGAATCCTCAAAGTGGGCTGCTGCCTTCTGTCAAATTTCAGTTGAAGATCAGCATAGAATGCTCAGAATCAGAGAAGATGGTGGTCCAGGTAGAAAAAAGCTAGAGAAAATTTATAGATTTGGGGAATGTTTTCCCCTTTACTTATTGTAGTGAAAGAAGAGGTAGAGTTATGTGGCCTATTTAATATTCTTTAACCAGTGTTGAGCTGTGAGTCATGTTCCCCTTTAAAACCTTCTTGACATGTACCCTGGTTCTTAACTGAGTGCTCTTTGTTTGGAAAACAACCATCAGGCACTCACCCTTATCTCAAGAGTCAGACAATCAGTACTGTGGTGTCGTGATGTGTTCATTCTCTTCAGGTTTCATATGAACAAGCTGGATTCCTTGGAATAAAAGTGGCTTTTCTGTCCTGCTGTGTCAGGAAATAAAGACATTTCTGACATATAATACTATTTTTTCTAAGGATAAGGTCATCTTGCTGTGCCAAGGACACTCTTTTTAAGGCCATAGAATGAAGTAACTCCAAAAATGCACTGGTTTTTATTTATGTAAACAAATAGTTTTCAAGCTTTCTGTCTAGCCCAAGGCATTATTAATATTGACATGACATAGTTGGCTTCCAAATAGGCCTGAAATCCCTGTAGCTCATCTATGTTCAATACAAAAACCCTAAAAAAAATCCCAATTGTTGAAACACCACTGCAGTCTAACAGCTTAGCAGGAGGTTCTCATCTGTTTTCAAAACTGATTTCCAGTGAGTTTCAGCCCTAGTTGGTTCTTTAAAACACATAGATTTCTAGAGTCAGGCTCCTTCTGTTCCATCAGAGAGTGAATAATCTTTTCCATGTTTGAGTTATTACCATTTTAGTAGCAGCTCAGCCTCATTTTGTAATTTCTGCTGGGTGAGTAATTCCTCCTCACCCAAGTAGTGCCGTTGAGTTTCCATGTGAGCAAGAACTTGCAAGATCAGGACCTTTCACCTTCAGCACTGCCCCTTTTTTAGTGTGTAACTATTTTTATTCTCCAGCTTCCAGGCACAGAAATGTTGACATCTAAACTGAGGAATGCCAATGGTTGAGACACAGAAAGAAAATAAAAGCCATCAATTAAATTATTTAGAATGTTTACAAGACATTGCACTATTAAGTAAGGATCTGTTTACACAATGGGGTTATTTTAAAATATCAACATGTTTTAAAAGCCCAAATCTTAAATGCTGCACATGTCTAAAATGAAATAATGTTTCATGCTTTACTAAGTAGTAGATATTTTAAAATAATAGACATTTCAAAATAAATTCTTACACTTATTAGTCTGTCTCCAATAAAGTATGTTCTTCCATAAACCTTTGGAAGAACTCTTCTTACATCTCTGTATATTGACCAGCAGAAATGAAACCCTTCCAGGCACAAAATCCTGACCTGTTGCCTTAACTTGGCTCTGGTCCCCAGTGACACACCCCAGGGGTCCCCCTGTGTTCGGGTGCAGCTGTGTAAATGGCCTGGGTGGTGGCACAGAGGGGTTTGCAGGAGACACAAGACGGGGAGAGGAGGCTGACACAGCAGATGGCTGTGCTGCCACGCAGTGGGGCCTTGGCAGGTGAAGGCTCTCAGTTGTACTGGACATGCTCACACCACACTGAGTCCAGCCAAGGGCCACTGCCACTGGCTAAGGGCTTGTAACCTCTGGCATGCAAGGAGAGGCTTAGAGAGCTGGGGCTGCTCATCCTGGAGTGGGGCCAGGCTGTTCCGTGGTGCCCAGCCACAGGGCAGGAGGCAAGAGGCAGGATCTGAAATACACAGTCCTCAGAGGTGCCTGCCAGCCTCAGCTGCTCCATGATTCTGTGGTTTTCTCTGTATTTTAAAGACTATGAGACATTGTTCTTACCTCTTTCTCACCTCTCATTAGCTTACCACTTCACAGGAGGAAATAATTTGAATCCAGAAGGACCCAACCTCAGTGTTGTCTGTAGTGGTGAGCAGATTTCTATCATCTTCAGTGAGCTCTGTACTGGTTCTGTACCTGGTGCACTGAAACACTGACAGGACATGAAAGGTTTTCACTGCTTGTAAAATGTAGGCATAATCAAAGCCTACTGTTTTCTGTGAATGCAAATCAGTTTTACTCAGACACAGTCACTACTGGGTCCACACTGTCCTCTGCCATTGAGAAGTGTTGTGCCATTTCCATGGCACAAAGGAGTGTGCCCATCTCTGTACCAAAGCTTCTCCTCACAAAGGGAGGGAGGGGGTGGCTGAAGGTTGTCTTGCCAGCTTTCACTGAGAGCATCTCCATGGCAGAAAGTTCACTGCTGTCAAGCACAAAAAACCTCAGTTACTAAGAACCCCAAATTTCCTTTGCATGTGGGCACATTCGAGCCCAGGGCATGACTGGTTGCTGTTCTCCAGGATGGCCCCTGCTGGGACAGGATGTGTTTTTGTCTCAGGTGAGCCAGTTCACTGCTGCCTGCTTGCCCTCCTCTGCCCTCCCTCCTGACCTACCATCCAGCTGGGCCAATGTCAATCAGGGAGCAGTGCTGCCCACACCAGACAGGTAACACACAGAGGTGCAGGCAAAGAAAAGGTCTGCAAGGAGTCAGCCCCTCTTCCTGGTGTGTTATAGTGCTCCCTTCTCTCTGCATCTGTGTTGGAAGAGCAAGAAGATTCACAAAGACCTGTCTCATTTCTGTAAGCACACATCAAATTTGTGGATATACCTGATCTGGGCATCCCCAGGACAGGCAAGGAGACCAGTGCAACCCCAGCTTGTGTTCCTTCCCTATCACCCCAGCTGCAGTGGTGACTGGGCTTCTCCATGTATCAATCCATGTGAAATTCATTCTGTGGAGAGGACCATAAAACTAGGCTAGCACTTTGTGGATTAAGTAGAAGATCTCAGCCTGCTGAGTATCACACTGGAAACTGGCCAGGGAAGTGGTGTGGCACTGATCACACACTGAGAACCTCTCTGTGTTCTCCATAATCATTATCCTATTTTAAAATAAGGATAAGATCAGCTGGACCTTGCTGCCAGCTCCCACAGGACAATCTGGCTGTGTAATGTAAGTAAAAGAGGTTATCTGCTGTCTGCATCTTCCTCTTCTATTTCTGTTCAGGGAATCTGTGAAGTATCCATATTACAGTCTTTCCAGACACATTTTGAGAGGGATAAAAAGCTGAGGACTTACTTTGAAAGATGACTGGTCCTGTCAGAAAAATGGTTGGTCAAGGGGAATTTTCTCACCCAAAGATCCCCACACATCTGTGTCTGCTTTCCTGCTACATTACTTCATCATCACCTTCAGAAATAGAATATTGAAACAAGGACCTGTTATTACTGATGGCCAAAGGGATGCTTTGTGAGTGGCTCTTACCTTTCAGAGTGACAGTTCTGGGGCAAATACCCTTCCCTTTCTCTCTTATGGGAAGGGTTTTGAAGTTGGCTACTGTTTCAACCCTAGTGGTCTGTTTTAGGAACATTTAGAACCTTTGCAGTGGGGCTACCAGCGAAATGTGGATTTTACATGCACATGCTCATCAGATGGGAACTCAGGAAAATGAGAGGATATGATTTTGAGAAGCAGGCAGATTCATATGGACTTTGTAAGCTGTCCTGTCTGCACAGACCCACTTGAGCCCAGGGGTCCTAGGATGCCTTAGCCAATTCCTCATGACAGCCTCGTGAGAAAAAAAGACTTGGCTAATTTGTGCCAGTCAGAACTCAGAAGTATCTGACAGCCCAGAGATGCTACCAGGGACAAGCCCACAGCCCTTGCAGCTCTTGATTATACAGACTTCTTTTTCCTTCTGTTTTTGCTTTGGGAGGAAAGAAGCATTCTGCAGTTTATGCCTAATGTAGATTTATCTTGGTATCAACTGACTTGGTAGACAATCTTGGAAAATAATTATTCTGAAGGCTGACTGGAAGGGCTGCAGTGTCCCTTTCCTTGGTGGGAGTCCTTGGCCTTTCAGGGAAAGAGGTTTTTGGCACAATGAAGTCTGTGGGAGCTTCTTTTGGCACTGCCAGTTTGAGAGGCTCCACTTCCATTCCACTTCATAGAAATTTGGCTCCCCACAGGTGCTCAATTTCAAAATATTTCTCTCTCTTTCATGAGTTATAGGGCTCTGGAAGGCTGTGAGGTTGTCAGACCTTGAGAGGGCTACTTTCTGCCTGTTGCCATTGCCAGTTAAATGGCCTAGGTGTTAGATGGAGTGAACATGAATAATGTGAGACCCTGAAACAAGGGAGAACCAGCTGTCATGGCCAGTGTGGGAGGCTTCTGCTAGTTTGTGTGGCTGCCCTTCCAGCTCCACATGTGCAACCACTGTCCTCACCAAACGGGTTCAGTATGAGCAAGGAGTATTTACATGACAAAACGTGAAAAAGCACTGTTGCAAAAGCACTTGAATCCAAAAAAAGCATACTTTGAAATAAATAAGGGGCATTGGGAAATTACATTCTGGCAACTGCACAAAGTGTGTGCATTTCCCATAGAACTGAACAAAAATAGATTGTGTCGAAAACAACGATAAAAAACTCATGGGAATGCATGTCTGGTACAGTTTATATTTCACTCCTGGGGCTAAAGCTGGAATATTGAAAGGGTGGTGCAATCATGAATTTTACTTTAAAAATGTAAATATTTCTGTTTCTTATAAAAGTATAAAAAATAATCACATACTTTCTTTTTGATGATCCCTAAGTCTACATTAAATAGCCAGTCTTAATTCACTGCAAGTCAACTGAGTTAAGATACTTATACTGCATTCATAGACAGATTAATATGGTGGGCCTTCAGATTCTGCCAAAATAGAAACATTAATGTCATATTGAGACAAATGCATGTGTGTTTATTTATACATGCACACACATACACTTATAGATGGATAAAAACACAGTCTTTCTCTTCCAGAATCTGCAAAGGTCTGTACATTTTGATTATTTGTCAATCAAATGCACATCCACAAGTTCATATAAACAAACCATCCTGAGACAAACTGGAGACTTGACACTCCAGGGCACAGCTCTGACACATCCACATTTGTCCTTTAAGGTCTGCTAGTTTGAATTAAGGTTCTTCTCTCAAATGCAGCCCTTCCAACTACAGGCACATTCTTCCTCACAGACTAGGCAATACCTGAGCCCATCCTGGCTGATGCCTTTGGGACTCCAAAGTGTCTGTCACGCAGTCCAGCAGTTCCTACCCAAGGCCAGCTGTGTGCAGGTGTGCAGAGACACCCAAACTGAGAAACATGTTAGGGGCAGAGTGGTGGTTTTACTCACTAATGCTATTCTCAGTTTTCACCAGGACAAAAGTCTGCAGGAACATTGCCACTCCATTAGGGTTCAAACCAAAGAAAATACTTCAGCTGGTGCTTATGTGCCCTCTTTAACCAAGACTTGTGCAGATGCTTTATTCTTCTTGCCAAGAATAACTAATAATTTCCTCAAGAATATAGTGAGTAGCTATTAAATCTATCAAGGAAAAAAACAAAACAAAACAACAAAGCAGACAAACCAGAACAACCCCACACAATAAAATCCAAACCCACAAAACTAAAAAATAACCCAAACCAAAAGCTCAACAGTTAATGTTCACTGAAAAAGTTGCCTCTTCCCTAGAAGATATTACTTAGAACTACAGACTGCACAGCTCTGACTCCCTTCTTCTGGCAATCAGCTCCCAAGAAACTGAAGTTAATTCTCTTAATGACTTTTTTTTAGGAACACTGACAGTTAATGAGCAAGGCATGGAACTGTAGGGTTGTTCTCCATCCAACAGCTATTTCAACTCATTTTCTTCCAGTTTTTGCCACAAAGTTGATGATCTGAAGATGCCAAATCTAAGCTCAGGAATAATAGAAGAAGATTTGCAGAGAGAAAGTTCATTTTTCAAAAATTATTGGATTCTCTAGTTCCCTCAAGGAAAATGAAGAAAAATATCCATTCACTATCACTCTTTTTCATTTAAATGAAACCTGAGCATGCATGGTAGTAACTACAGGTTTTTAAAAGCATATATGTATTATGATTTTTTCACTAGTGCTTCATATTTCAAAAGATCTAAAAATTACTGCATCTTTGGGGATATTTGTGTTTTCCTCTAGTGACATTGATTTTCCAAGAGAAGATGTTGAGCCATCTCTGACAAGCAAGACTGATGCTATTCTTTTCCATAAAGGTGTTATTAGACCACATAGACTTCATCACTTAGGTCATACAAGCCTCTTCTACTGAGCATGGTAACAAGGGCATAGATAAAGGTTGAGAACTCTCCCAGCCATTTCACCTCAAGACATTTCCTTCAGCTTATGAATGTCTCTTTTCTGCTGTCTCCTATTTCTCCATATTCTTTTGAATATATGAACACTAAATCTGTACTTTTTTTTTACTGCTCTCAGGAGTGCTTTACAGAGGAAAGATCTCCCATTCCTATCTTCAATCTCCCTCTTGAAACAAGCAATAATCTCATTAGCCCCTTTGTCTACAGAATTACAGCAGAAATTGGAGTAAAGCTGTTTCTCCATTCTGATCACCAAACTCTTCTAGAAGCACTGCTTTCCAAGATAAAGTCCTTCCATTCCTTAGAAACATCTTGCACTCTTTCTTCTGAAGTCAATGACTTGACAAGGAGCTTGTGGAGTAAGATTTACTTTAAATGGACAAGTCATCCAGATCACTCCATGCTTCCCTGAGCTCACTGACATCACTGTTCAACTGGGCCTTGTGTCACCTGGAAGTTGTATCAGCAGCATTTATATTTGCTCCCATGTGATTGAGGGAGGTGTTGAACAGAAGCAGCCTACTGTCAATTCCTGGGGAACTCCTCCATCTGATGATGGTTTTCTGTTGTCAGCCATTTGGAGAGATGTCTCTGTTAGCCATTTAACAGGTTGTCTTGACAGTGTACAATGCCATTTTTATAAACAGAGTAGGGCATCAAATGAAATAAGATCCTCAAAACAGATGAAGTCTACTACATCTACACTGCCATTTTATTTCATTGTTTTTAAAATGAGAAGGTTTACCTTTAATGACAAATTCAGCACTCACTATGTTGACTTTAGAAACTCTAGTCACATTTTTCTGAAATTACAAGTGATTATGAGAGCCCAAATTGAGGCACATAAAAAGGAGCACTTTTCTAAGAGACAGTATCCAGTAGTTTCTGAATATCAAGGACAACAAAAAACAGATTTCAATGGAAATCAACAGCTGTTCATTTACTGAATAGAAACACTTGTAAACAGAGCCTGCAATAAGTCACAAAGCTCATACTCCCTGGAAAATACCATTTGGGGTTAAAAAGGACAAGGATAAGTGAAAAAGCAAGGGGCTTGAGGGTAGAGTATGTGATACTCTGCAATTCTTTTGAACATGTTATCTCAGTAGGCGAGGTGGAGGGAACACTTGGATTCAGGACCAACGTAAGCCAGCTTGAATTTGAATTGCTGATAATCTGATACTCCTCCTCCTGAGCCACGACTTCTGCTCTTTTCTCCCTGACAGCATGATGATTCATCTCAGCTCTAATCAGGCATTTAACTACAAAGCACTACAAGTGCCTAAAAGGTGATACAAGGGAGAGGAAATGAACACTTGTTCCTGGGTTAGCAGGTGCCATTTTGTGTGAGGAAACTCCTCAAACTGTGTATCTGGTTAAACTGACTGTGAATTGGTGCTGAAAGTGGCAGGGGCTGTTCCACTTACACTGCTTTGCTGCTGTTCTGTTTCTTCAGGTGGATTCCTTACATCCAGGTTTTGAACTTGGCCTGTCTGTTTGCTTAGGGAAAACCCTCATTGGCATAAAAAACAATTTCACTTGAGTATGTAAATGGCTACTTGGTCCTTGCCATTCTAGATTTACAGTAGGCAGGGGAGGAGTTAAGTGGTTTGAATCCACAGAAGAGTAAGCACAGGTAGAGTACAGGGTATGAGAAGGAGAACAGGAGATTCAGTTGAAGGGAGAATCATGAGAAATCTGTTCAGACTTGATTCATGTGTTACAGGCACTAGTTTCTTACATTCTTTATAGAACTGAACATTTTCCTGATAAATAGATTTGGGTTTGGTATGGATTTTGTAATACAATAATAGTGAGATATCATTCTAATGAGAACAGAAGAGTGTGAAACTATGGACTTACACAACTTCAAGATTTGTTATTGGTGGAAAATTCATGGCTGAATGATTGCCATCAAAAACAGTTAGTTAAAAAATTCTGTGAGCAAGATTTGCCTAGTAAGCCAGAAGGACCTGAGAAGAAAAAAAAAGAAAGTCAGTACATGTAACATTTTAAAGGTATTTTGGAAGATCAGAAATTGGTACATGATCATTCTTATGAACTGTGGCTGTTCTAAACTTGCAGCTGTCACTCAATCAAGAGCCAGCAAGAAAAAACATTACTGTATAGCTGAGGAGATCTTGAAGTAAATATAAAATATTTTGGGATTTGAAGATGCCTTCTGAGGAGCAGCTTTTTAGTCATGCAGCATGCAAAGTGCATCTTTACTGAAGATTTAAAAAACCTGGACAAAACTTTTAAGATAACACAAATCAATGGTCTTTTAAATACAGGAAATATAGGGAGTAACATCTCCCAAACACAAATGTGGATCTTTTCCTATTATGCTGCATTGGGTAGAGGGCCAGGCTTTGCCCTGTGTTTCTCCAGTACCATATGAACTCTTTCCATGGAGAACCACTGTGTGAATTCCTAGGCTGACCAAACTGAGAGAGACTCTTACAGATGATGAGATCAGGATCTCTTCTTTCTGCACTAGTTGTGTCCAAGGACACAGTAGTGACAGACCCTCTTGTCTCCATCAAGGTAACAAAGGGCAGGAATTAAAAGCCTCTATTCCACTAGTGTGCTTGCTAAAGTTACTTCCCACAGGAGAGGAAGGGCTTTGCCCTGGCTTACAGCCTGCTGCTAGGGCAGGGTTCTGCCCCTCTGTTCGGCACTGCGGGCTCAGCCCGGCCGCTTCGTCTTTGGAAGGACTGCAGAAAATACTCCTGTCAGGCAGAACATTGACAGCTGGCAGAAATGAAAAGGCTTGTAGCTGAATGTTGGATGGACTCTGCTAGGTCAAGTTTATCAAATTTACTGAATTTGCATTTACCCTGGTGAAGACAAAGCTTGAAAATCTGACCCTCCTCTGTTCTGCACTCTGTTTATTGTCCTCTATGTGATCAGAAAAGTTCTCATTCTCCAATCTCTGACAAAGTATTCCCAACCACTCTCTGAAGCATGCTGTCTGGAATTGTCTTGTGGGAGACATAGTGCTTGCTATCGTCACCTGTTAGCTCTGACCTAGTTTTTCTCTGCTGCAAACCAGGTGAAGGGACAAGAACGACATGCAAAGCAGGTAAGCAGTGTGTTGTGGAAAATGTGCCTGTTGGCTAGGGGGAAAGGAGACAACAAAGTCTTTAGATTATTTCCTTTGTGAGGGGAATATTCTGCCCAATCCTTTTTCAGTACAGAAGGATTTCTGTAGGTTGTATATTCTCTTTCATTTCAAGAAGATATTTACAGCTGAACTAGAATGGCACAGAAAAATTAGTAGCAACTAATAAACTCATTGGAGAGGTGTGAACCAATACTCTCACTATCTAACTGTTCACTCTGCTAGACATAACACATATTTTCGACAGCTGTCCTCCTTATGAGCATTTAAAAGCAATTTAAATATCAATACATGGTCTTTGGAACAGAAAGCATCTAAGGAAACCAGATGACACCAACTTGAACTACAAAGTTTGCTGCCATCCTTTGAGATACACAAAACTCAAGATAAGTTTCACTAGATACAAACGTTTTGGGCTGTTTTGATTTTTTTTTTTGAAAGAGGCATTCTTTGGAGTTCTGCCACTTAGGAATCTCTTATTCAAATTATCCCAGTTTCGAATACAAACATCAAAGGCTGGCTCTTGAGGATGTCCTCAGAGAAGTGATCTCGTTTTAAGTCTGGGAGGATGGGAATCTCTGACAAACTAGGGGAGTCCTTGAAGACACTATGCTGCTGGTAAATTCCTAGAAAAAAAAGACTGCCTTATCTGGCTAAGAGAAAACCTCAGGGATGACAACCCTTCTAATCCTGGAAGACTCCATTAAATGGAATATTTATGCTCACAAGACACCTAGTGCCTGGAAGGCACTAATTGTTAACACTTCCCTTCCTGGGGGCTTCCTCAAAGCTTAGGTATGTCTCAGCCTGGTCACAAATCAACAGATCAACCCTCTCAGTGGTGTGAGAAGGTTTTTAAGCTCTCAAACCTGTGCATGAGCCATTCTGGCATTTCTGGCAGTGCCTAAGTGCCTCAGCCATGCCCCTGTCCATGAAGTACAGGTGCCAGCTCTCCTGCTGCACTTCATTCTCGGCCACTTTCATGTTTGTGGCTACATGCTGCACCAGAAGTGCTTCCAACAGGCAGCTGTGGGCAGGTGTGACAGCACTGGGGCAGGGCATCGAGTGGGGGTGTGCTGGCAGGGCTGGGAGCCCTGGACACGGCAGGAATTCTCAGGCCTGATGACAGAGCAGTCCTCTGCAGTCCAGAGAGAACTCGCGGCCTGCCCCCAGATGGCTTAGCTTGACCTTGAAGAAGTACCTCAAGCAGGACAGTGCTAAACAACAGTGAATTTAACTTCAAATAAGTACTTTATAATGGCTAGCTGTAGGCTTTTGCTGCAGAGTAACGTGAAGCCACAAGATGTTGCTCAAAGGTATTCTACAGCTCCAGCAGCAGAGGTGTCTCCTGCCTGCTACAGGGCAGCAGTATCTCCCACACAGGCATGGTTAACTCACTTCACTGCTTTACCTGGTCTACAACACTTTGAAGATCCAACTTGTGAACCAAACTCCATTTGAAAATACATACACAATGAGAATTGGGTTCCACTTGGAAATTATTTCAATTTAAGACTACGAGATCCCTATCTGTGTGAAAGGTGTCACAGAGATTGCTGTATTTTGCTGTCACATTATGTTTTTGAGGTCAGGTCTTTCAGTATCTTGCTACTACAAACTCACATTTGACTGCTTATCTTACTCTAACCCCTTATGAAGCTCATTGCAAGGCCATTTGAGTAATACTGAATGTTTAATGAAATCAATTATCAAACAGCCATGTTGTCTCAGCCTTAGACGTTTTAGCAGTTAATTTGCTTGATGCATAAAAATAAGACTCCAACAGATCTTTCTGGAACCCCAAAACGTTGGCCAATGTTCAGAGGTGATAACAAACTGGAGGGAGGGAGGCAGGGAGGATGCAATTTTCCTGCATTCCACAGACCTCACTTTCAAGAAGCGTTTAGCGAAGCACTGAAAAACATGGCACCCGTAATTGCTACTTACTCTACTTAAAACATTTAAGCTTCCTGGTGATGACAAGCATCACCCACTTACCACTGTGCTAAGTAGTCTCTGCAGCGTGGCTTGGAAGAGTGTCTATGCTGAGCGTTGGCACTCAGCGGTGTTTAAATTGGACTTCTTCCCCCATTTTTAACAATTGTTTCTTTCTCCAGCTAAATTTTTCATGGACCTTAAAGAACCAGCGGACAAACAGGATGCTCTTGCTAGCACCACATCACCCCTCCCATCCTAAATAATATAGATGAATATAAATCGACAGCACTCCTATGCGTACGAATGATGTGGAGAAGAGCTTTAAGGTGGTGCATGGCCGTGAAAAAGCACAGCAGTAATCAGCTATGAAATGCTACATGCACTGCGGTCCTTCCCTGAGCGGGGACATGTCCGCTCACCAGGAATCCCCGCTGCTCGCCGGCGCGGATGCCTGGATGCCCCCGCAGGGAGAAGGCGCTCGAGGCTTGGGTCCCGGGGAGCCCGGGGGTGGCGGTGCAGGGCAGCCCGCGCGGGGGGCAGAGAGAGACGGGCAGAGTCGGGCAGAGTCGGGCAGAGATGGGCAGAGTCGGGCAGAGACGGGCAGAGACGGGCAGAGACGGGCAGAGATGCCGCGCCTG
>VZRX01008779.1:47204-80049 GCA_013398075.1 Notiomystis cincta | reverse complement strand
TGCGCTGCCGAACAGCGGAGCCCGCGGCAGGTTTCCCGTATCCCGCGGCAAACTTTAACCTCCGGGCTTTGCCCTGTCGTTCGGCGGCGCTGGGTGTTCGGCACGCAGGGATCGCCAGCTGCATCGCTTGTGGCGTATGAGCCTGTAATAGTCTAGCAAAGATCTGTCTGTGCTTCCTTCTTGTAAGAGCAGAAGAGAGCAAATCTGCATCCTGTAATTAGCGCAGGGGTATGTCTGCCTTGGAAAACACCTCTCAGGTGCATGTTGCTGTCTTTGCGCACTTGATTAAGCCTTTTACGTAGATGTACTTGCATGTGTTTTAAAAAGTAGAGCACAATTTAAAACATCATTTCTTCCTGAAAGCCAGGGTGAATTTTTCTGCATTTTTTAGAAGGGCCTGTGGAACAAGTGTTGCTGTGACAGCAAAGAACATTTGCAGTATCTTTGTGTTTGAAGGTAGCACCGATCTACAGGCAGCTAATGACACCTTATCTTTGTGTGGCTGACAGGCTTTATTTAGAGACTGTGTCAATCCATCTGCTGGTGTGGGTTATGGGATGGGTAGGAGCTGTCTCTGAAGGGTGCGTGGTGCTTTGTCTTTGTGTCATGAGCAGGCTGACTGAAGGGTCTGTCAGTAAGGTCAGAGGGAGAAGAGGAAAGCATCCAAGCATCTTTATCTTATGTTTTTTTAAGGATAGCTTGAAGCTGAAGTGTATCTCATCAGATCATCAAAGCAGTCATCCCTGCGAGCTGTGCTGGAGGTAGATTCACTTAGCAGAGTGCAGAAGGCAGTTGTTTGCTAGTTGAATATCAGTGCAGGTGTTAAAGTTATGTGTTCTGTGCGTTTATCAGGAAATGTAGATAAACAAGGAGGCGTTTAAGAAGTGGGTAAGTTTTCAAAATGCTTCCTGTCACCCCATAAGACAGTTGCCATTCTTTTCATCTGTTCTTTGCAGCCATACCACGTGTATTTAATGGGAAATGGAATCTGTCAATCAGGTTCTGCACATTCATGGGGCAATTTTAAACTCTGATGCCGATTATGTGAGATTAGTAGAAATTTGAAAATTTGATGTCTTTGAAAACTGAAATGGTCGTAATGTGGAAGAAAAATATTATCTTGATTCACTAACACTAGTGGTGGTTTTTCAAACATTAATTATTCTAACACCAAACTATCTTAATTGGTAAATGGGGAACTGGAATTTGGTGTGGAGGGAAGTGCAGAAAAGTAGTTTTATTTATTAGTATGTATGTGTTCCATATCTGTAACTTTACAGGGTGCTTTAAGAAGCTCTCTAAGCTTTTCTAATGAATACCTGTAATCAAGATTCTTTTGACAGTCTTTTTGTTGTGATTGTGAAGAGGGAAAGCCATTATTGTCAATATTCTCATTAAGGGACATGCTAGAATCTCTTAGTTTGACTAATTGATTTACTCATTTGGCAAAACCCCGTTAAAATACCACACTTTTAAGCCTAATATATTTTGAACGTTTAATTTTATTACAGTTTATAATTTCTGTCAGTTCAAATAATTATTAATTAAAAGAAACAAAAAAAAAGAAAATATTTGTGAAGGCTAATAAGAAGCAACTCATAGAAAATGATTACTAATAGTGTGCTTGTGTATGTGTGCACTGTGCAGGAGTGTGTATTTTAAATTCAAATTTTATGTCTGCCCTGAATATATTCTTCTAAGGTAACATAACAGTACATCCACTCAGCCTTTTGTTAATAACTGGAGGCATAAATGATTGTACTCAAATATTTGTTTAATGGGTTTAAATACCAATTTAAAAGCATTTTTTTTATGTTTTTGTTTTCTGTTTCTAGAAGTGGCAATTCATAAGAACTTAAGTTTTGGGGAAAGTTGTTTAATTTAATTTTTTTCTTTTGCCTTTATGAATTATTAAACTGCTTCTGTATGGCAAATTTGCCCTGTTTGCATCCTTAGGAGAGGACAATAAATTTGAAAAGTTGGTAAGCAAATGTAAAATGAAAAGGAAGGAGATCAGACCTGGTGGTGAAATCTTTCCTAAAGCTGTACACTTGAAATGTCAAACTGACAGTATTCCCTAATTAATTCAAACAGAATTGTTGAGCTCTCACTGTAAATGCTCCAAACCTATTTTTTCCCACCAAATGTCTCTAAATACCTACAAGCACTGCAGTTGAACTCTTTGTCAGTATTAGTTTTGTCCTTGAAATGTATTTTGGAAGGTACGTGAGCATTATCCTGTTTCAGAAATGATGAGCTGAGGCATAAGCTGTGTTAAAAAGAAAAAAACCCTGTACTCAGGATTAAGAATTATATGTGAACCTTGAATTAAACTCTGTTTGGGTCTCTGCTGTGCCCATTACCTCAGCTGCAGAAATCACACAAAGGTAAAAGCAGTTACCTTGTCTGGAGGGAGAACTTTTTGTACTGGTGTCATAGTTTTGAATTGGCACCTGGAGTTAAGGTGACCTCAGAAATGACATTCTTTATGTTCAGAGCATTTAGATTATCCCCTTTGGAACATATGGTTTAATTTGGGAATGTTTTTTGGGTTTTCTAGTTGATTTGTTTGGCTGTGTTGTTTTTTTTAAAAAATATTTTATTGTCCTGCATGGGTGTATTAACATTAATCAGTTACAACAACTAATTCCTACTAATAGCGATTACTAAATTGAATAGGAAATATACATAAAAATGAGCCCCATTTTAGAAAATTTGTCTAACTTTTAGCAGGTCTGAAGTACATATTAAGATTTATTATACTGTGTCTGCAAAATTTCAAAATGCTCAGTAAATTCTTTGTTCTTTTTACAGTGACTATACTCTTCTTTTGACCTTACCACTTACATGTTGATTTGCAACTTACTTTGATAGGCAGTAACCCATGTAATTTGTAACAGCCATCTTAAAATGTCTGCTTAATATGAATAAGTAGAGGGGTTTTTAGAGGTAACATTGCTGTTCTTTAAACTCAGAAATTGCAGTGCTGTGTGTATCATTTGGCACGACACAGCCTCTGTTTACTGTATTTTTCATTTTGTTTCACTTTGGTTTGTTTTGGCGTCTTTCTCAGATAGTGGTGTATTTTAACAGGAAAATACTACAGCTGTCCCTCTCCTCCCCCGTGTGCTTCTTCTGTTGGTGTGCTGGTTGCTCTGAGTTCCTTCTTTGAAAACTTGAGCTAGAAAATGCAAGTCTGTATCCCAGCTTAACCCACTGATTGTGCCTAAATAATGAGATCACTGTTTAGGTAAAACATACATATTGTACCTTACAATACCAATTTTAAAGGCATGTCTTTATTTTAGTTAATTTTTATATTTAGTTCATTTTATTCAGTCTGAAGTGCTTTACAGATGTCCTGTTCATAGAAATTTTGAAATAATAAGTAACTTGTAGAAACCAAAGCATCAGAAAAAAACTTTGCACACAACGACATCTGTGCCAGCTTTGTGATGTTGAATGGAACTTCATCAGCTCTGTTAAGCTTATTTATGTTTTTCTTCCTGAAATGAAAGAAAACCAGAAAGCACTGACTAGTTTGGAACTTTCCTGTAGGTCTGTCATGTGTAGATAGTGGGTAGATTAGAGCAGTGGAAAGGGTCAGTAAGAGCAAGGGAGCAATATAAAAATACATGCAAGTTGTAGCAGGATATCCTTAAATCAGGGGCTATACAGAAAAGCATGTGAATTTCTTATAAATGTGTATATTCAAACTAAAATCTGTGGTATGATGGGTAATGGCTGAAATCACTTCCTTCTGATATGTACTTAGCCAACCTCAGAAATGAAGTTTTAATAATTTCTACGGTGGCTCTTTTGACACACAGAAAGAAATAAAGCATTGTTTGTATGGTTATAAGGACAAACCCAGTTGGACCTCGGCTGTGGATGCAATTTAGGAGGGAGAAGTTCCCACCCACAGCCCAGCCCCTTGTGAGCTTGGCTTTGTTGGAGCACTCCTTGGCAAGGCTTTGGGCCATACCTGGGCCGTGCCTGCTGTCTCTGAGAGAACAACGCGGGTCAGTAACTGGCGTGTTCGGGAACAGCCCGCGGTCTGGGAGGGAAAACAACTCCAGCTGCATCCACTGGGTGCCTGGCTGCTCCAGTGGGCCTTGGTCAGGGGTTGGCACCTGGCTGCTCTCTTCTACAAGTGTACAGTCACAAAAACACCAAGCTTTCTCTCCGTGCTGTAAATCTTCAGAATAAGGCAGATATTTTAAATAAGAGTTTCCAGTATTTTAGACAGGAGCGAACTAAAATATTTTCTTTCTGCTAACAGTTATTTCAGAAAGTAAACCCAAGCAAGTTGGCAGTTGTCTGTGGTTTCTTTGTTTGGTTGGGGTTTTTTTAAATTCTCTCATCTGACACAGGTGTTTTATTCAAGTTGAGAGATTTGTCATCAAAAAAGTTAGTTTGACAAAATTATAAGCAACTAGAATTGTGAAGTTTTAATATGTACCATTTAGTACCTTTTGTAGTAAAGACTATGGTTCCCTCTCAGACATGCATCTATTTGTGATTGTAGATGAAAGGAATTCTTTTGACATAACCATTTAAAAAAAAATAAGTTATGTTTATATTAATAATTTAGTTGAGATTATAGCAACCTCCACTCAAAAGTCTTTATGTATCCCTGCTCAAAATTAAGCATACAGGAGTGGAGATGTCTCTGCTGCCTAATATTTTGTTAAAGTTTGTGTATTGAAGAGAAGCAGGAGAGAATTCCAAAGACCTCTGGACAGACAAGTAGTAGAACTATACCAGAAATATTTTAGTTTGTCTTCAGCTTCTTTTTTGCTAAAGAAACAATGCAGAGATGATTTTGGCTGACTGTTCAGCTTGGAAAAAGAGAACAGCATTAATTCAATACGTATAGGAAGACATAAAACTTCTCTGGCATGAGTTTGTAGTGATTGCACTATGAATTATGACCTATAAGCAGTGTCAGTACTAATATTTGCACAGCAACACTCGGTTTCTTGCTTGTATCATGTCTGTTTCAAAGGAAAACTTGCTTCCTCAGGAACTCCCCAGGAGTATTGTTTCACTTGCTCACTTCAGTTTCCCAAAGAAACCTTGTATTTTTTTGTGCCCTGTGTTTACTCCTGTTTTTGCATTGAAGTGAATGGAAAAATCCAATTTATTTCCCTGCTTGGTAAAGAGAATAAAGATTCATCTCTGGACATTGAGAGTGCATGTTTTTAGAATGCACTTCTACAGCATAATGACCTGGTGTTTCTAACCTGCACAGAGGTGCTTTGTGCATCTGTCAGGAAGTTAAGCTTGGTTTAATACATGTATATCCCATGGTTTATCCCAAGTCTGTTATGCAAAAGTATTGCATTATGTTCTCTAGTTCTGTCCAGTTCCTCAGTCTGCATGAAATGTACCTAAACAGTGAGATCTGTGCAGACCTATTGGCTTTAGCTGCTCCTGTAAATCTGAAACATATGGTTTGGAAATCACACATTTGGGTCACGAGGTACAGATTAGTCAAGGTACAGGCTGCTGCTGTGCTTCTGGTTTTCAAATATCAAAGATGACCTCTGCATTGGGAAATTTCATGTTGGGACAGTGATGAAAGAACCAGGAAGGCAAGGTGGAAGGCAGGACATGGAGGTAGAAAAGGAGCCAGTGCGTGGTAAGGAAAATACAAAGGTAAAAACAAGAGGAAGGAGGAGACACGGAACTGAATTAAGGGGAGGAAGATGAAAGAATAGACAGCACATGTGAGAGAACACATTAAATTCTCCACCTTTATTTTTCTGCCCAGCTATAGCCCTGCTGTCCCAAATTTATGTCCTGAATTTTCTATTGACATTCTTTTTGGCTTATAAATATGTTTCAGAAGAGCATAAATGTGAACTTAACTAAAATCAGTGGTCAATGCATTGCATGGATGTGAACTTGGTCATCTGATGCTGAAAGATCTTTTAAATGTTTTCACATGGTCATCTCTCATATTGCCATGTCTGGAGCCTCATAATACTTTCATTTTAATAAAAGTTTCAACTCCCTTTTTTATGGTGGATACAGATTGATTTCAGCCATTTTCTATTTTAAAAAATAACAGTACTGGTCATCATCAAGAAAGTCAATAGGCACATAGGTACTTCATGGCTAAGAGAGCCAAGATGGTGCTGATGGAGAAAGGAAATATTGAACAGCACTCAACAAACGTGGTGAAATGTCCCTACTTTTAGTGCTTAATGCAAGTCACAGTGGTTATTTCACCAAGTATAATTTTAATGGAAATGTCTTGAAGTCACACTGTAGAAAAACTATTCCCACCCCAGGTCTGAGCTCCTATTATGAGCTTCAAGTGAGTGTAATTATACAGAAGTTCTTACTGAAAAGGTGAGCGATTTTTAAAAAGTGAATGAAGGAGGGAGAAGAGTTTGAGAAAAAGAGCCATTAAAAATGGCTCAGTGTTCTCTGCTGCTGGAATAAGTCTCAACATACATAAATTAGAAGAAGAAGAGGTGATTTTACTAGGGATCACATAGTCTGTTTGATGTTATTGGTTGTTTTATGGATGTGGGTACATAAAAGATGAACTCCATGTATACATGAATTACTACATGCTAGATAAACCTGTCAAAAGAAATAAGCTTGTCTATAAGTAGATATTACCATAAACATCCATCAATTATCATATTGTTTGAAAGTATTCTTATGAGAATTCTAAAGAAAATACACACTTTATTTCCTTTTCTTTGGGACATTGGATGATGATACTGGTAAGTCTAGACAGCTTTATATAGGGGTTTTATACTGAAACCCCTTATCCTTTTGAGGGAATCCTTTTGGGCTAACCCTTCCACATGCTGGGTGGGAATGATAACCCATTTACTGCATGGAAATGAGCAGGATGTTTCATCATGACAATTATAAACTTGGGGTTTTATTTATTCTTTTTTTCTTTATTGAATACATTTCTTGGTCTGTAGATCAGTTTTGACTCATAGTACTAAATAAGACTTTGTTAAAGAGGGTGAAATTTGGGTTTGAGTGTGCTTTGTTTTCTCTTCACTTTTTACTTTTCTAATTGACTGGTGTTATTACACTTTTCCTTGTAGAAAAGCGTCATGTTTGTCAATTTGGTTTTTCATTAAAAGATTTTGAGAGCTCTGTTTCAAGTTTTTGTGCACTTGGTGTTAAAAATAGAAGTACTCACACAGAATTTCTATTTGCAGTTTCTAGGCAGTGTAATACACTAATCCAGATTTAAATTGTTGCAGCAAATAACCCTGAATTTTTGGGGTTACATCAAAAAGATGATGTTAGTCAAATGTCCAGAGCCTTATTCAGCATTTCCAATGATGCAATGTCATACAAAAACGTGGGAGGTTTGAAATGAAGGGGGATGGAGACAGGCAAGGGTGCCTGAAGTGCATGGAAGTAAAATGGAGATTGTAGGTACAAGGTATCCTCATGAACTGTCCAACAGCCATATGGCAGTTTGCCATCCTTTCCATAAACAGCATCCTTTTAGCATTGCTGCTCAGAAAAGTAATTTGTGGACCACAGATAAAATAAGGAAATTATAAAGAATCGAACAATAAAAAAAAAATCCAAATTTTAATTTAGTCAGCCTTGACTTATTGTGCTATAACGCTCTGGATAATGGAAGGTAGAGTGGTAAAAAGCATGCTGTAACAGCAGAAAGTGTTTTTCACTTATGTGTTTGACTCTTAAATTGCTTTGCTTAATGAGATTAAGAAAAAAATCATCAGGGCAAGAACTTGAAGCTGAGAGCTTGAGCAGGTAAAGGCTGATGATGAGAATGCCTTTCTTACACATACTGCCTCAGTTATATGACTGAAGTGGTTTCTGTAAAGCTGGGCTAAAAGGGACAATTAGTAAATATTATGAAGACTTCCTGAATGGAAGGTCTAGAAAATTGCTGTATAAAATAGATTTTGAAAGGAGAAGTAACATGATCTTTCCTGCTCAGTCATTGCAGATACCATCCTGCTTGTATAAAGATTTTTATAACAGCATCAATCCCTTCTGAATCCCTGTGCTACAGATGTCAAACGTGTTTTTATAAATAGTGGTAGTGTTTTCATATTATAACTTTTTAGCAGACATGTCCGTTGTAAAACATACCAGAAAGGAAGAAAAGAAATCCTTGCTCAACACTGGAAAGAAAACATTCCTTGCAAAGCCTTGGTGAAGACTATAAATAAAAGAGGTACTGAATTCTCAGTGTTGGGATGAACACAAGCTGGAACCAGGTGTAAGCATTCAGACTTGCCTGCCCAAGCACACAGGCTGAAAGGCTTGGTGTGTATTCCCATTCTGATTTTAATGGTAGTTTGTAATGCTAGTGTGAAAACCAAAATTCACTGCCATGAGTTATAAGGCATTTGCAGGATATGAGTGATCTTGAACTCAAGCTGTCCATGACAGCTTTGCTATGGCCTTTTTTGGATGACCTCATATTTGAATAAATATTGTCACTGCACTGATCTGGTCCTTCTAATTTGTTTCCCACTATTTTTACCACTGAAATTGTACCCTTTTAGATCCTCTCCCTGAAGCCGTCACACTTTTCATTGATGCTGAAGAACTCCATCTTTGGGCTAGTAATTCCCTTTACTAAAAAATGCAGGCTAATACCTCAAGTCCTTGAAATAAGTATTGATCAAGAATTTTTGCTATTTAACATCTTGGAAATGAATGTTTAAAAGCTAGTAAATATATTTAAGTATTCCTCCTGTATTAACAATGGTTAATATGTCAAAAACATTGTCTAATAAAGGGCTGCAGTTGTCCCGAGGTTTCTTGTTCTCTTCCAAAACAATGTTTGTGATACTCATCACACTTGCAGTCAGAAAAAATTACTATATGTGCTATAGACATCTATCACAATTTTATTAAGACTTCAAATAAAATATTTTCTACCATTGTAATAAACTAATTTTTTCAGCATGAACAAGTTTTGAAAATTGTACATTCTTAATAATTGATGATATTAAACATTAGAGGGAGAAGTTTAATTTTTTGTAGCCAGCTATGCCTAATTTCTACTGAAATTGAGAAGTTAGGATCCAGTAGTTTTATCGATCTGTTTCTTCATGCATCTCTTTAGTACTAGACCCAGTCATCATTTTGTCTTTAGTTCTATTTTTGGGGTTTTTATTTTCCAGTTCTGAATGCATAGTGGTTTTTCTTTCCAGCCATTTTGTTCAATAACTTTGAGTAACATTCAGGAATCTTTTTCTAAAACCCATTTTTTAGCTGATAATTTCTCTCTCTCTACTGGTTTTTAATAGGTAGTTGTACTGGTTTGAAAACAAACCACTGAGAGAGTCTAAGTCAGAAATACAATTTAATAGAAAAAGAAAATAAATAAATGAAATAGCATGAAAAAGGAACCACTGACAGAGTCAGAATACAACCTGGCACCCTGTCAGTCAGGGTGTTGGTACCAGTCCAGATGAAAGTGGTCTTGTTGAAAGTGGTGATCCTGAAGACAAGGTCTGGTCTCCACCAGAAGATCCAGCAGAAGCTCTTCTCCTCTGGGAATCCAGCAGGCAAGGGCTCCCCGAGGTGTTTGAAAGTCCAGCTTATATCCAGGATGGAATGCTTGGTCCCTCCCCCTGGGCAGAGCATCTCACAATGGGATAATGTGTGAAACTCGATGGCCCATTAACAGAAGATATCCCCTAAAGGGAGGATGGGTCATGGGAGAGATAAAGAACCCTGCCCCACCTGGCTTCAATAGCCAGCCCATTAACAGAAGATAGTCCAGAGGGAGGAGACAAGGAACACCACCCCACCTGGTTCAATAGCTCATGAAGATGGTGATAGAATACAATGCAACCCAGGACAGTAGTCTAACACGAGAAACTTTGATCTAACCTTCACCACTACAATATTTAAGCATCTGTGAAGTAATTTAAATACAAAGTTAACAGCCTGCCTTCCTTCCTGTTACTTCAGCCTACAGGAAATACTATTTAATGCCTAATGCACATATAAAAATTGGTTTGAAAGAATATAGATGGTTATTTGTTCTTAGACACTACTGACTTCAATTCTTGTTAAAAAATTTATCTGCAGTATTTTTCTGCATGTCTCCCTTGCTAATCTGTCAGTTCTCCCCTTCTATTAGAATGTAGCTGCTGCTGGCAGTTGAGGTGGGAGTAGATGTAGATTCATTTCCATTATCCACCTTGCAAAAAGAAATAATTTGTTCCTCTGGTTTTGCCTTCTTAGTATCAGGAATAAAATGGAGTCCCTGATTTAAGTGCACCCGAGTTTGCTGTCTATCTGGAATATATTGCCATATGAACATGGCTCATCTGTAATTATTTCAGTTTATGGCCTCAAAAAAATGCAAAAAGAAGAGGAACAGTGTCATACTTTCTTCAATTCCATCCTTCAAATAACTTCATTAAGCACAGATGCAGGGTTTGGAAGGTACAGGGAGACTGGGAAGTCTTGGGATCTTGGGAAATCTAATCAAAGAACAGTTCAAGCTTGTAAGAGAAAGCTGTGCTTTCCATGCAAATATGTAGGTGTCTGTCCTCTTCTCTGACTTTGTTTTTGGGAATTTGAGGAGTTTCTCAACAAGAACTTCTGTAAATAATGCTAAAAATTTCTTGGTTTCACCTTTTGTTGCTGTTAAGAGGGTATCAAATGTTTTATTTTTTCAGTATGTGAATTAAGAAGGCTGCTTAACCTGCTCTCTATCCAGAAGCTCAGTCAGGGGCTAAGATCAATTTCCCTTGTTTTGAGATAAAGTATTATTTTCAGTTCTGTTTTAGAGTAATGGGAGGTAAATCACAGAAATGTGTGTGATCACCCTTCTCAGTTGAAAGGAGGCAGGTTAATATTTACAATTCTGGCATGACACTCACTGTCTTCATAGCTGTAACACCAGATAACACAAGACCATCTGGGACTGGGCTGATGTCAGATGCTTGTTCAGGCCTTTCAGAAGAGAAGCCTGGGTCCAGATCATTGTAGTCATCTTGGTGTCAGCCTGTGCCTCATTGGCTGCTTACTGAAATGTGCTTTTTCATGTTAGAAAAATGTTTTTATGTCTTACTCTGTTTTTATGTCTTAATCTGGCTCCTTGACAGAATCAAAACTAAACATGCAAATGAGCTTTAGAAAGATGTCCTTGGATCCTACAGGTTAAGGAGAGTATCAGTGCTTCTCCCTAATAAAGAAGGCCATTTTTTGCCTCTTCTAGCCTGGAGGTGACAGACCCAAGGTCCCTTTTTTGGGAGCTGGCCTATGGCCCCACCCCTCAGGAGGGATCTGTCCCAGTAGATACTGCTAGAGCCCTGCTGGCATGGGCACAAGCAGGGCATCATTCCACTGCCATGGGGAAATCTCACCATTAAGCAAAACTATTTTTGTTCTTATTATGAACCTAGAGTTTTCTGTGCTTGCTAAGATGTATTTAGCTTCTGAGAAAGCAGTTATCATGTGTGGTTGTGGTTGCCATTTGATGTCTCACCTTTGACATCTCTTGCAATGTCCTTTTCATTGAATTTCTTTTTTTTTTTTTTAAGTTTTGATGTTTAATTTGCTGAAGTTATTACGTGGTTGCTTGTGAAGAACTAATAAAACTAATAAAACTGCACAGCTCTGAACACACAAACTGGCACATGCTTTTTTCATTTCTTTAAATCACAGTGTGAATTTATTCCAGCACTCTGGCTGGTTGGTTGGTATGGGTTCAGTTCTTTTGGGGTGAAAACAAACCAATCCAGCTTGATGGCCTGAGAGAGGCAGTGAGAACTTTGCATGGAGTGTTGCTGCAGCCTGGCAGTGCTGAGTCTGATCCAGGGAGCAGTGGGTGCCTCAAGGTGCAGTTACTGCAGCGTTCAGGTGGAGGAGGCACCTGGTGTCTGGTTCAGAGCCATCCAGTCCTGGTGTTGAGAGGGCTAGAACTGACCAGCTGGCAGGCCAAGACTGAATTTATGTGACTGTCCTTCATGGTAGGCACTAGTTTGGTATCAACTTCTATTTTTCACTTATTACTAGAAACTTCTTTCCTTTGAGGCTTTTCTCATTGTTAAATTCAGTTGAAAATTGTGGATAAAGTTCAGATTTTTCTTTTGTTAAGGATTTTTTTTGTATCACTTGCAAAGTGAAATTGCTCTTGCTTGTTTCCAGTGTTTGAATGGCTTCTGCTGAAAGCAATTTAAAATTGGCAGGCTGGGTTCTGTGGAACAACACTTTCTTTCTCCATATCAGGAGTAGAAGTGTAATTGCTGTGACACCTGGAGCAGTTACCTGGCTGTGACTGAGGCTCAGAAAGTAACAGGAGCCTGGTTATTGCTGAAAACACTTAGATGTATTACTTAGATGTTTTTGTTTTGTTTTCATTTGGGAAATGTACAAAGGTCAGAATAGAAACACATGTTCTCCTTTAAAAATGTAAAGGCAGAGCCAATAAGATGTACACATTTATTCTGGAAACCCTACTTTATATTTACTTCTGGCTAGGAACTGACATTGTTTAACTTGTGTTCTGCATTCCAAGACAAAACAGTTTATAGATCTGAGAATGATTTTTTTTCCCCCCAGATGAAGGGATGAATTTAGCTTTCCTTTCAGCAAGAGCCTTTAATGCAGTACATTTTAGGTAGAATTTTTTACCCCCCTAAAACTAGCCTTATGCCTTTCTTGCACAAATTGTGTTTTAGAGACTGAACAGTTGCAATATTTTCTAAGGATAACTTCTCCATGTGTAGGTACTGTTTGACATGGGGTTCTGTGTTCCTAGGGTGAGGGACAGATGCATATAACTGATTGTGCTTAAGGCTGGAAAGAACGTTGAAGTTTTGTAATCTGTAGCTGGAAAGTTACACAAATTCCAGTGAGAATGTGAGGTGAAACTTGGCACTGGATACAAAACTGTCGCTTTTGTTTCTGTTTATATCAAGATAAAGTTTAATCATAGTTCTCAGTATTAAAAAAGCACTCTTGGTGATCAGTACTTCTGATATCTAAGATAATACCCATTACTTTTATTTGCTGTTTTCTATTGGTCAGATCCTACATATTTTATGGAAGTGGTTTGATTTTTAGGTAACTTCTGTTTTTGAAAGCAAAAAGGAGGGCTTTGCACTGAAGGTGTGAAACAAATGAAAGAGGCATGTTTATCAGAATTACTGGCATGTCTGTAAAACTGGGTAGTGTTAATCTATAATACTTACAGAAATTTTAAGGTCATGATACAGGAACACCCACAGTGCCTATGAAACGACATGCTTTAGAAAATACATACATATCTGGTTTTAGTGGACTGATGAAGCTCTTGTAGTCCATCAAATTAGTAATAAAAACATCTTAAAATTATTATGTATGGTGCAGTATAGTAACTGAGGGTAACTTCCCATATCCTACCAGTCATAAGAGATACTTAAAAATTGTAGGAGAAAATTTATTTTAATACTCTGTGGGTCTGGATGAAATCCTCAAGACAAAGAAATTTGGACTGAAGGCTAAGTTTTGGTCTATTCTAATCTCATCCCTTGATAACTATCCTTCAAGGAAGAATGATCCACAAATTAAAAATAGGGCTCTGAGAGTTAAGATAAATTAGGTTAAATCTTCATGTGTGTCACAGACTTGCTGCGTGCCTTTGAGTAGTTTGCACTAACAGTGCCTGTAACTTGGTGAAATGGAATATTTGCCATTCCCAGCTTGCAGGGATCTCATAGCAGTATGCATGTGAAGGGTTTTGAAAGGCTCATGTAGCATTATTTGCCTACAATACTTGAAAAAACTTCTGTACCTTAGTGTCCAGGGCCCAGTTGATGCTAGAATTTAAGAAATTTTTATCTGATAATCTTTTTTTCTGGCCATATGCAGAAAATGATGAGTTTGTCTTTGACTGAAGAGTGTAGGAATACCTGAGCAATCAGCAAAGCCCTTGTAAACAGAGGAGACCAATATGGTTTGTTTTGGCTACAAAGATTGCCCTTAAAAGTGTAATAAATCTGAGAAAGCTTTAGAGATTTTTGCCATTGTCCTTTGTAGATTATCTCTGAGCCAGCTTGACTTCTTCCTGGTCTTCCCACAGAAGAGTGTTGGTAAGATTGTTGGTAGAAAAATGGATTGGGGTTTTTTTCTGCTGAGGGTTTAATGTAAAGCATGTATCTTTCAGTACATTAAAGAAGAAACTCTAGCCTATCTTTGTGGACACTTGAACATCCAGATCACTAGGCCAGTCTGCTTTTTAGCATGCTTGTTTGCACATTGTCTTGGCTTCAAGAGAAGAATTTTTAGTGCTTGTCCTTGAAATATGGCATAGCCTGGAAAGTAGGGCATTTTTTTTTCAGAGGTGTGGGTTGCTAGTCTGCCATGTACCCAGTCAGGCAGGCTCATCCCTTAGTTTTTTGTTTTCCCTTTTTAATCCAGTCTGGACATTTTCTGTTTACCTGCTCTAAAAGAAACAGAATTCAGGAAAGGCAGTGTAGGTTGGGGGAAGACTGTCAGGACAAGTGGCACAGTCAGACACAGATTTGCCATTTCCCAAAGCACAGAGTCTGAGCAAGATTCCAGATGCTGCATCTGCTAGTCTGCCTTTATTCTGGCTCTGTATATCCCTGGTCAGTACCCAAATCTTGGATCCTGTTCCCAGGTAGGTAAGTGTAAATAGACAGTGTGAAAATGTGTGTGTTGGACTTCTTGGATGGATCTAGAGGGAAGGAGTCTTTGGGTTATGACCCATGACATTTGCTATGGTTGGTTTTAGCTGTATTTCAGGTAGTGGTGTCATTACCACATGTAATTTTGCTATGGAATCTGAAGTGGAAGCATAGTAGGTTTTGTTTGGTTTTTGTTTGTTTTTTTTTTTAAAGCCCTCTGTTGGAAAACCATTATTTAATACCAAAAATTATTTCATTGCCTGATGACCAATCAGCCTGTTGGAGAGTTTTGCTATCAAGAGTCATGGAAAGTTGGCCCCTGGTAGGAATCTCACAGATAGTTACTGAAGGAGGTCAGGACAATGTTCTCAAGCATCCCTAGCCAAGGAAAGAACAAAATGGGTGTGAAAGTGACTGTGATGCTGAAGTTTACTTACAACAGATGCAACTTTTCAAGTGCTGCCCAAACCAGTGAGCAATGCACTGTCACCAGGGATTCTTTGGTGGATTTCTCTACGCCCTTCCACGGCTCATATCGACATTCATTAAGGTCAACCTAAGTCACGCCTGGGGTCTCTGTAATTAGGGCATCATCACAGGGCTTGTGGATGTGGATGGTGGTTTAGACTGTTGGAAAGCGAGGTAGGTGCTTCTGTTATTCAAGTTGAATCTGTATCTCACTTTTTCCTTGGACTCATGCTGTCCCACACGTGCAGGAGTAGAGGAGAGCAGATACTGCTGTGGTCTCTGAGCAGATACTCTTGTGGTAACCCCCAACAGCTGCTTGCAGTAACTCAGCATTGCACACAGATGGGAACAGTGAAAAATTTTGGATTTTGTCTTTTCTCTTCCCTCCTCTCTCTTCTGCCTTAGACTCAAACTCTCAGATCTCTACACTAGTTTTTTGTTGCTGGTGTTGCCCAGGTCTGTAGCCTAAGAGGACAGGCATTAACTAGAAACAGAAAAACAAACCCCAGAAGTATGCCAAGCCTGTTCTCAGAAGCCACAATTAGACCTGTGGGATCTGAGCCTGGGGAAGGTGTCACCAAGTTAAGTGACTTCAGTAGATGTGTTCCTAGCTGGTGTGAGGACACTGGGACTTGTTCATTGTGTTGTCATTTCCCTAACTGGTTTTTTGGCTGCCAGACATAGACAGTTTGTCTAATGTGGGAATTATGTTATTTGTAGTTTAACATCTGACTGGGATATGGCTGGTAGGCTCTGCCTGTGGACTGTTAGGTGTTTCATTAGTCAGCAGGCTGGGTTCAAGGAAGTGCTATCCTGCCATCAGTGTGATCCCACAAGCTTCTTTTATGTGGTAGGAGTGAGGACAGAATATTTCTTAAGAACTTCTCTTTCTGGCCATGACTTTTCTAGTTAGATGCTTTTATTTTGTTGTTGGTTTTTTTTTTTTTTCTCAGTTTTTTTCTGAAACAGTCTCAGTGCCATTGTTCTTATTCTATTCAAGCAATAACACTTGGGGTTTGGACTTTTAAAAAAGATTTTCTTAACAGCCGCTGTGCTTTCTGATGAGGTACATCTCTCAGCCTGTCTCTAAAACCAAGTGTGGAAAATGTGCTTTGCCTCATTATCTGAAAGCTAACAAAATTGTCTATTTTAGATCTGAATAGCTGGGAATGAATGATCATGAATGCAAGAGAAACTCCCTTTAAGTACGTAGTGTTCTTAAAATATGCAAACTTTAAAATATGCATCAAGTCCAAAATCTTAGATTTCACCAGGAAGTGAATAAGCAGGCAATGCAGATTGCAGATTATACATATTCATACACTTCTTCATCAAGGTATTTTGTACCACACATTTCTGCCAAGGCAGTCCTAGGAACCAAGCAGAGTCTTTGTATAAAATCTTTGCTTTGGAAAGTTTTAATGGTGTTTGCCCATGTAGGATTTGTTGTAATTACCTAACAGCAAAGTGATGAAAACATGAAAAATAGTAGGAAAGCCTGAGTCTCAAAAGCTTTGAGGCTTTAGATTAAACATGGGTAGCATGAATGTGTATGGGAGAAAGCAGTTATGTTCACCATTGTCAAATGATATAAAATAGATGAGATAATTATAAACTCTACACAAAGGTGCACTCCTTCAGAGAAGAATACTGACATCTTCTCCAGCCCACTTTCATCAGTGAGATTGCAATGTTATTCCTTTGTAATAAATACATCTTGCAGGTACTGTCAAGAGACAGAAGGCATAGGCCAAAATTTTGTAAAAAATCAATCAATCAAACAAACCAATTCTGCCTCCCCAATGGACCTAAAGCACTCTTATGTAATGGTTAAGGGAAGGAAATCAGGAGAACAGGTCATTCATGTAAAATCTTCTGTGATCCAGTTTTCAGTTTGAGAGAAATACTGTTTCAAGGACAGGTACAGATTTTTTATTTTATGAGATGGTGAACCTGAAGCAATTATGTCAATTTGTTGCTTTACAGGATCCCAGCTGGTTTGGGCATTGCTGGTAGAGCCTTGGCAGAATGACCAGTTTTTCTCCTGTTCTGATAGGGAACATGCATACATTAGTATATATGCTCTAGGCAGCAAAATTAGAAAGCAGAAGAGAACATGAAATGGATCTAAATGCCTATGCAGCAGCGTTAGAAAGCAAATAACCACAATATCCTTAAAATAGCTTATGAAATTTCAAGTGAAAAGAAGCCATTTAGAGATGGTAAGAAGGTAGGCATTACTGACATTTTGTGTCAGATTGTTTGGTAGCAACTGTAAACGATGCTCTGGCTATAACAGAATATCCCTTGGAGCTGGTAATAAATTAGCAAAGAAGGATGTTAATGCAAGTGGTGTTGGGTGTAGTGATCATGCTTAAAAAATCCTAGCCTAACAAACTAAAAAACCCCAACCCACTCTGCTAAGACAGAAATAGGCAGTTCAGTAAATAGTACAAAACAGGATCTATAGGTGGTGACCAGCTGGTGCAGGGCTGCAGGTCTTGGCTCTGTGGGAAGGATTGGGTCTTTGTAGCCCAGGGCATGGCCTAGGAAGGCTGACCTCCCTCATACATTTATTCCATTGGTATTTTTAGGCCCAGTTTTTCTTTCAAAAGGTGTTGTCTCTGGTGGGTAGAATTCTTCTCTCATACACATTACTCCTTTTCATCACATATCCTGAGTAATCTGGGGTTGAGTGCAGCAAGTGAGACTCCAAACCAAGACTTCCACACATGTACACATCTCCAGCTTGCACATAGACAAATTCTAACACAAATTAACTTTTCTACCCTGTGGCATTACAGAAGACTAGAAATACTGCTGTAAATTATATATTTCTTTCCTCTTATCTAGATCACTGATTACTTTTAATCAGATAATGACCAAGTATACTGGTCACAAACAATAATGATGATGAATTTCTAAGGGCAAACATGCCTAAGTAGCAGGATGCACATTTAAGATAGAAAAACTCATCAATATTTTCACTTTGTTGCTTTAACATGAGACATTAATCTGAAAGAATAGATGCAAAATTAAAAAAAAAAAAAACCAAAAAAAACCAAAATCTTGATCAAGCTGCTTGGGTGGGAAAAGATCAGTGTTTGATTCCCAATAATGAGCTGTGATGGCCCATTTCACTATGTTGGGTCATTGGTCTAATATATCAGGAAGGCATTTAATTTTTATTTTCAGTGTTTGTAATTACATACAGCATCAATTATTCATAAGAGCTGAAATCTCTTTAACTGACAAAAGTAGGAGAGACTTCTTTACATCACTTTCAAGGTTTGTGTTCTGACAGGTTAAATAAATGACTTGCAGAGTAACTCCAGGCAGTGAGTTGGTTTCACTGGGGACCCGACTTCAGTGCCCCTGTGCCAGCACACGGCACGGGGGATGAACAGGAGGAGGTGGAACCAGCACAAAGCCTGCAGGGCTGTGACCTCCTGTCCTGGGCTGGCTGCTGTGACCAGAGTGCTGGGATGGAAGGACACAGCTCTTCAGGAAGGACAGGCAGGAGAGATGAGGGGAGGGTGTCACCCTCTCTGCCAGTGACCAGCTGGGTGCACAGAGCAAAGCCTGGGGGAAAGAGGAGCCGAGCAGGAGCCCGTGGGCCAGGACTGAAGGCAGGGCAGGGAGAGCTGACACTGCAGGGGGGTCTGCTACAGCTGCCAGGCCAGGAAGCACATGAGGTCCTCCATGGGCATGCTCACATTCAGAAGTCCTGGTGTTCAGGGGGGACTTCATCCATCCCAATATTTCCTTCTCCAAAAGGAAATGGGAGACCTGATTATCTGTATGTGAAGAAGGACAAGGTACATAACAATTTTTTTGCATCAGTCTTTGCTGGAAAATGCTCCAGCCACAGCACCCAAGCTGCAGAAGACTTCAAGTCCCAGAAGGGACTGGGAGAATGAAGAACCACCCACTGTAGGAGGTCAGGTTCAATATATTCTGAGGAACCTGAATGTGCACAAGTTAATGGGACCTGATGAGATGCATCCATGGACTCCAAGGGAACTGTCCAAGGAAATGGCTAGGCCACTGTCCATCATATTTGAGAAGTCATGGCAGTCAGTGAAGTTTCCACTGACTGGAAAAGGGGAAACATAAGCCCTTTTTCTAAAAATGGAAAAAACAAAGGAAGACCTGGGGAAATACAGGCTAATCAGTTGCACCTCAGTGTCTGGCAAGATCATGGAGCAGATCCTTCTGGAAACTATGTAAAGGTGCATGGAAAATAGGGAAGTGATTGGTAACAGGCTTCACTAAGGGCAAGCCATTCCTGACAAATTTGGTGGCCTTCTACAGCTGGGTTACAGCAGTGGTGGATATGGAAAGAGCAACTGATGTCATCTGCCTTGATTTGTACAAAGCATTTGACGCTGTCCTGCATCACATCCTTGTCTCTAGACTGGAGAGGCGTGGATTTGACTACTCAGTGGATTATGAATGGATGGATAGTAACAGCTGGATGCACCCAAAGGGTTGTGGCCAACAGCTGCATGTCCCAGAGGAGAGAGTGAGGGCTGGGGTCCCTCAGGGGTGGGCACTGGGGCCGGAGCTGCTCACACCTGTGTCAGTGACAGGGACCGAGCAACCCTCGGCCTCTTTGCCAACAGCACCGAGCTGGGTGGGGCTGTCACACTGAGGGAAGGGATCCACAGGGACCCTGACAGGCCTGAGAGGTGTCGGGGTCTGTGAGAACCTCGTGAAGCTCAACGCAGCTGAGTGCAAGGTGCTGCACCTGTGTCAGAGCAATCTGACCCACAAGTACTGTCTGGGCAGGAAATGGATTGAAAGCAACCCTGAGAAGGAAGACTTGGGAGTGTTGGTGGATTAGAAACTCAACACGACCCCACAGCACATCCTGGCAGCCTAGAAAGCCAATTTTAGGACTACAACCTCATATAAATTTAGTTTATTTTGCATGTAGAAAAAATGGTGATAGTGAGATATTCTGGTTTCTGCATATTTTAATGCTTTTATAAATGTATTGATGTCTGCAGAGACAGCAATAATTATGTATGTATTTGTTTTGGTACAGATGGTTTTAAAATCTGTAGGTGTCATTTTTAATTAAAAAATAAATAAATTTTAGGGTATCCCATGAGATGAAGCCATTTTTTCTTGCCAGCATCTACTTTCCTTGCAACAGCCAAATTATTCTCTATCTTTTTCTCCCAGTAGCACATAAATGCTACCACTATAGTGTTGTTTCTCCCTCATCTTTGGCTTCTCAGTCTACAGGGTTCACTGAAAGCCTGTGTTGCCTTCGTGCCTCACTGCCTGCATTCTGCTCTGTCTGTGAATGCATGTGTGCACTCTGTCTTCCCAGCTACAGAGCAGTCTCAGCTCCTTGGGGAGCCCTTTCTTCCTGGAAGTGTGTACTTGCAATGCCTTCCAGCAACACACCTTTCTTTGGATGGAGCCAGATCCCTCTGTGTGCAGATCCTACCCTTTTAGGAACTGTGAGTGTTCTTCCCCGAGGTTATTCAGAGTTTTGGAGTGGGCTTCAGATATTCCTGAGATGTTAAGATTTGTTTATTGGGAAATTTGGTGGCAGTGTTGTCTGACCTGTCAGGTTCTTTGGCTGCCTGGCACATAGAGCATGCACCTGTGACTATGATTTACCTTTTCCCTTTCTGTAAAGGACAAGCCTACATGCTACTGTTCTTCAGTTTAGTTTTTAATAAAAAAAAATCATCTTCTGAGACTGACTTATTTGGTGGGGGAAATAAAACATACCTCGTGTATTTCATCATTAAAATATTACCGTTGCTGTTAAATTTCCAGAAATTGCAATACAAATATTTTGAAAGCTATGCTCTAACTACTGTATTGCCAGGACTGTTTTGTTTGTCTTCCAAATAACAGCTGTGTATTTGCTGTGCTCACCCCTTCTCATTCCTCACAGTTGTCATAGCCTTTCACAGAGAAAAGACAAGAACCATTCTCCACAGATCTGACAACTCCCTTCTTTGTCAGAGTCATTTCTTCAAACTGTCAGTGAGTTTGTCATGCTTTCCTTGAGATTTTGTGAGATCTTATCAGTGTGAAGGTACATTAACATAACTGTATTATCTTGTGTTGGTCTCAGCCTCTGAAACAATCATTCTACCTGAATTAATACTGAACTAAAGTGGAAGTTTCCTGTGATGGAGAGAAATTAGAGGGGCTCCAAATTACTCTTCTAATCCATTATCCGTGGTGTCCCAGCCTATCATTGTCCTGAGTAATGGGGAGTTAACTGTATTTCCTCCCTTTGGGACATAAAAACAGAAATCTGACTAAAGTGTGTATTTTAAAGAGGCATTCATTGAGATTTGGTTTTGCTCTTGTTCTGATTATGATGTAATTCATAATCTGTGAAAGAAGACAAGTGAATATTAATTAGTGTAATATAGGGATGTGATTGCAATGAGCATAATTCAGAGGTTTTCTGGAAATTGAGACCTGTGAGAAATAGGTAAGCTTGGAACTGAAAAGGTGGAACATGTACTGCCTGTGATTCTTCTCAGTTAAAGTTTGGCCTGGGATTTCGAGGTATATGGTGAAAAGACCATCAGGAATAACTCTACTGAAAACACTAGAGTTAAATGGAATAAAATCAGAGAGTGTGTTGAGAGCAGGTTCTCAGTCTGTTGTTCAAATTGGGAGTAGGTTTGACCCACTGACCTCAGTGAGGTTCTTGAGAGTTTCAACACAGTTTTGCCCTCAATAGGATAGAAAAAAATATATCATGTGGATGTGACATTTGTTTCCTAAGCTCACCTAGGGCATGTGCTGTTTCCACACGAGGAAGACACACTATGGTGTGGATGTTTATCTTTGCCTATCCATTAATCTACCTTAGCAGTATTCCTGCTTTGTAAATAAGGATGGGGTCTAGGGGGCAACGAGTTGCCAAATTTGAAGGTGTTAAACAAGTAGTAGCTTTGTTTAATATTTGAGGGTTTTAAAATTTTTTTTTTTGAGGGGGTTTAGTCCTTTGCCATATGAAGAAATTGCAGTGGTTAACTGAAAGTGAGGCTTGTGGAAAGTGTTCCAATTTTTACCAACACTGAAGATTAATCACTAATCCCCTGCCAGCCCTTGTCACTCCGAGCAGGCATTTTGGCTCTGTGTGTTTTCCTCTGGAAGAGCATTACCTTGAGCTGCTGCAAGTGTGGCAGGAGGCTGAGCAGTCTCAGTGGCCTCTGGGCCCCCGAGCAGCTGTGGGGAGTGGGCTGTGCTCACCCTGCCCGGGCACACGCGGCGTTCCGTGCGCTCTGCAGCGCAGCTGGGGATGTGCCTGTGCTGTGGTTTGCAGACCTGCAGGAAGCACCAGTTTACAGGTCTGGTTGTCAGAGAGTGCTCAGGTATGTCCTTAACAGCACCTGATATGCAGAGCCTCTTCTTGAATCCCAGGCTTACAGTGCCTGGCTTCTTAGGAAGGCTGCATGTCTAATGTCTGCCAGTGTTTAGCTTCTTACTCCAGGTGACATTAATGGCACAAGAATCTCTGGCAGTTTCTGAAGCAAAACATCTAAATTGTGAGTTTGCAGAAAGGGGCAGCTCAGGCTGCCCTCATAATCCAGCCTGGATGCCAAGACTGTCTGTTGGCATCCCCGTCTCTCTGGGTACCACTTTCACCTGAGCCGTGTGAATCAGGACAGTCATCTCAGTCCAAACCTAAGAGTCAGCCTAACTCAGATCTCAGTAAGGATGGTGGCTAAAAATAGATATCCAGGGGAGATGATAATCACAGGCAGAATAAGTAGTGTTTCTTCCCTGGGAATCTCTCTGCTGTTCCTGATGCTGTGTGGCTCCAGGAGGAGCAATTAATATCCCTCACTGAATACTTCTGCCATTGATTTGCCCATTTGTTTCTGAGCCAAGACGTTCCACTCCTGACATGTTTGAAAGATAATTTAGTATTTGTTTTATGCCTTGAGCAAAATGCATCTTAGACTTTCTTTTGCCCACCTTGCTATGCTTATCCTGCAGTTGACCACTCATCTACTTTGTTCTGAAAAAACCAGCTAAATTCCTATAGGGCTGATTATTATCTGAGACCTTCTTGTATGGTAATGCTTCCACCCTTCTGGACAACAGAAGTATATTGTGATTTGCTACCAGAAAAATAGAGAGTAGTTCAACTTGCTCCATAACAAAGAACTGTGGGTTCTGCTTTTCAATCCTCCACTAACACATTTGGATGGCCTCCATGAAATCCCAGTCTGGGCAGGAAGGCTTTGTCTGGTTGCTGCTGAAACACTGATTATTCACATAAGCTCAAAAACAGTTGCTGATCAAGGTTCTGACATTCTTGCTTTTTTTTTTTCCTAACAGTAAATAATTTGTAAAATCTATTGCACAATAAATTAAGCTTCTTGCAGCCAAATAAAAGCGTGAATTTAGAATTATGTAGTTGAAAAAGAACTATTTTCTTTGACAATCCCAGGAACTTGTTTCAAATTACGTTAGTTTTGTGCTACATGTTCCTTTTTTTTTTTCATGTGCTGAGATAGCTGTCTAGAGGAGTTAAATCTTCATATCTACAGATTATGTATAGAACTGACAGCCAAAGCCATCCCTGAGTTTGAGGAAAGCTTTTGAATGGGAATGAAACATTGTTTTATGCTTTCTGTTTAGTGTCAGATTCCAATTTTTTTTATATGAGCAGATCTGCTGAGACCTGCTGCAAATTTACTTGCTTGAGGAAACAACTCAGCCATCTGATGGCAACAGTCATGACTGATGTCCTGAAATGAATTTGAAATTTGACCCATAACAGTAGTGACAAAATAAACAGTTTTGAGGAATCAAACAGCTCCTTCATTACAAAAGTAGTTGCATAAAATATGCTGTCTGCTTTGATCAAAATGTGTCTATATTTTTTGTCTTTTTATTTAAAAGAAAAATTGTTGTGGGGAGTTAGAATTCATGTTTCTAAATAACTGCTGGGTATATTACTCATGACCAGCGCTCCAAACCTCTGTAGTTGGGTTTCCCATTGTATTTTTTTGCCACTTGGACCTTTCACTCCTGTATGTGCTTGCACAAACCATCTGTGACTGTGGTTCAGAAATTGTAGCTTTGCTCTGTTTTTCTGTCCCCAAAGGAATAAGAAGTCAGTTTGCATCTCAGGCTGTTGTTACTGTCTCTTCTGTTTTCTCAGCAATTTTTTTCTCTTGGCTTAGGTGTTCAAGACATGATGCATAACTCTCATGTAAAATTTTGTGGGATAAAATAAAAAGAAGTCAATATTTTTCATTTTTCAGTTCTGTGTAAACATGAAGAGCAGTTTTTAAGGTTGAATATTAATGAGCACTGTAAGGGCATACATTTTTAATGTGGCTGCTGCCCACATTTGAAATTAGGTCATTCAGATTTTCTTCTTGCTGTTTGTTCCAGCAGTTAATACATCACATGAAAGTAGAGTTCAAGACCAGTGTTTTTACTAATTAGAAGGCTGAAGGTTGTATTTGGAAGGCAAAACATGAAACTATTTATCTATTTTATCTCTAGTAACTCTTGAAGAAGCTGGTAAACCTAGAAATGAAATAGAGGCCATTGTGTTTTAAGTTGTGTTTTGCAGTCTCTCCTAGTTGGAAGCAAGACAGGAGTCTGATTACAAATGTTTGCAGCATGCAGTTGGAGATGTGCCAGGATGGCACTATACAGCATTTGCACTCTGGTTTTGGTGGGGGTTGGCATTGTTATTGACTTACCCAAGGAGTTTTAAAGGTTAGTCAAAGCAAAAGTTGATCTTTTAATGGGATTACAAATTAGTCCTTTTCTCTACAGGAGTATCTTTAGTGACAGATTTCCAATAGGTATATTTTGTAAAAATGAAGTAATTTTTTTTACATAATTTTTTAATCCATGCTTGCATTATTGTTTGCAAGATGGCAATTTCCGTGCTCTCAATAAATAATAGAAATGCAGATCTAAATGTTTCACATCCAGGCATGAACAGCAGTAAGAAACAGTAACTCTTAGAAAGCTGAAAGTGGTCTCGAAAGCTTTTTAGTTACTATGTACCACCTCTTGCAAAGCTACTTGAAAGTTAAAGTGTATATGAATGTGTTCCTATCAAGAGACAAAAATAATGCTTATCAGGTGTTTGTAGTCACACTTTGAATGAAGTACAACATTGTTATGTTTAAAGCAAGTTAGACTGCTACAAAAATAACCAAAATGTTGTCTTGTCTTTCAGCTCCAGCGGTAAACCGGTTCACCAGACGTGCATCAGGTAGGCTGAAGTTTCATTTGTCTACACAACTGTTGAAACGTTATGCTGACAGCAATTGTCATTTAAAACATAATATGACATTAGCCAAAGTTCTTTAAAGGTGTTGGACTTGGGCTAACCTCTAATTTGTTACCTGCTTTACTGAAAAACGTAGCCAAGGATTCAGGTCACAGAACCCTTCTTGTTGCTGTGGAATTTATTAAAAACCTTAAAAACCTAAACCTTTTTTTTTTTTCCTTTAAAGAAAATAATTTCAGTCCTAGCAGAACTGAATGTAATCTGAATGCAAGCAGGGTTACCTTGCTTACTTCAGAGACATCCTGAAATTTCGTGATCAGCTGTGCATGAGGAAATGTACAACTGTGTTGGAAACCTCACTGTTTTCCACACCCAGGCTGGTGTGTGTGCATGGTGTGGTGTTGTGCTGTGCAGAGCTGCCAGCCTGGAAGCACCATGCCCTTGGTGGGGGTGTGTTGGGTTGGGAGTGCACCTGCCTCACCTGGTGCTGAGTTGTGTATTCTTCAACTTAACTTGGTTCTTGCTGGCTCAGAGGACTCCTTAACTTATTTCCATTACATGTAGCAGATCCCTCCAAATTATGTATCATTAAAAGTTAATATTCTTGGCCTTTCCTTAGTGTTCTGCTGTGTCATGTCCTTTAGGCTTAATTTTTGATTTTTTTTTCTCCTATAGTGTGAGGCCTAGAATCTGGATTTTATTTGTTTAAAGTTCTATGAGTCTGAAAATGTGGCATAAAAGTCACCACGAAATATAATGAGACTCATGGCTGACTCATAAGAGTCAGGAGAGCAGGAGATGTGAGCTGTTCCTCGTTGTTCCAGCATGCCATATTTAACATCCAAGTATAAAATGCTCTTTGCTTTCAACCTCAGGTCATTTTTGATAAATGTATTTCATAATGCAGTAAGTCTATCCAGACTCCTAGATTTACTAGTTACAACTTCAGTCAGGTAGTTCCTTGTCATGTAAAAATACTAGTGCAAATCCTCAGGATGACTGAGGAACTGCAGAGAAAAAAGGAGGTTTGCAGGATTGGTGCATTCCATATCACAGAATCACACAATGGTTTGGGTTGGATTCCATCCCATTCTCATTCCAATCCCCTGCATGGGCAGGGACACCTTCCACTGTCCCAGGCTGCTCAGAGCCCTGTCCAGCCTGCCCTTGGACACTTCCAGGGATGGGGCAGCCACAGCTGCTCCAGCAAACCTGTGCCAGTGCTGACCACCTTCACGTATGTTGCACAAAGAAAATGTAATTAATTCCAAATACTCTCATGCTTGAAGTAATGATAATACTTCATGAGGTACTGTAGCTTGAAATGAAAGGAATGATTCTTTAACTAGTGCTCAGTAACAGTGAGCAGGGCTCTATGTAAATCACATTTCATGTTTTAAGGAGAGTTCCACTGTGACTGATTGATAGCTGACATTAATGAATGCAGTCCTTCTAACAGATGTGTGATAAGCTTTTGCATTCAGAGAGTTTGATTTTTGAAAAGCTAATACTTGCACACAAAAAACCCCCAATCAGTTATTCTTATTATTTCTTTAATATGAAATTAACATTTATTTTTAAAAAGAAAGTAAAAACATGTTATAAGTATGAAATTTTTTTGTGCAATTATTAGGGAAATAATTTCTGTGAGGAATTAATATTTCATGTATTTTGGTCATGTGGAGAGATAAAATTGTTATTCAGAATAATGAGTCAGGTGGTGTAGTAAATCAGATGTAAATCATGTGAATACATTACAAGGTAATACTATGTGTACTACTTTATTAAGTTACTGGTAGCTTTAATAGTTAAAATAACTATTTTGCAAACAAGAAAGCCTGTGAAAGGTGATAGTTCTTATTTTCCACTTAAAAGATAAATGACTGTCAAAGAGGTACAGTACATTTAAGAAACTCAATTGATAAAATACAAAATTAAAAATATAAATCAGACTATGCTGATAATATAAACATTTCACAGAGATGTTTGCAGTCCTAACCATATTTTTTAATACTTTTTTAAAAAATTGAACAGTTGTCTGTGTGGATTAAGGCAATCAAGATACTTTGCAAGTGGTATTAGATAGTAGCTGTTGGGTTTGGGTTTTTTTTTAATGCTTGGTAGCTTAATAGCCTTCTGTAGTCAAAGTTGATTCCTATGTTTAGGAAATGCCATATTTTTATGTAACTAGACCAAATGAAATTGTCAAACACAATTTTCTCTTAATTTTTGGCTATTTGGCTAAGAGTTATTTTAAAATTTGAAATGCACAATATTGTTGATTCTTGAGTGGTTTTGAAGATTTTCTTCTGATGAATATTTCTCCGAGCCAGGGGTGAATATTTGGAGAGTTAGCTGTAGAATGTGGTTTCATGTTGCATCTAATTAATGATACTGCAGACTGATTCTGGGAGTGTGTGACTTCAGGGTCCCTTTTTGTCATGCCTCTGCCCATGGGCTCTCTCTACTCCTCTTGCACAGGAGTTGTGCTGCCTGAGGGTGGATTGATTTAAATAAAACAGAAATCCATGAGGTTCTGGTACGTTGATTTGCATTCGGTTTCCAACATTTCCTCACAGAGAACAATAATTCCCTGCAATGGGTATTTTGATGTTTCTATTATTCTTTGGGTAATGCCTAGTATTTTACTTGGTTGCATAAGATACAGTTATTTTTCCTAACCGAGCTAGAAATTAGGCACCCAGAGTTTAATTGCTGAAGCACCTACTGAATATAATACAGTACAGCATTTATTATTTAACAGCTGTTCCTGTTAACATGCTGAGAATGTATTAATGAACTGTCATTGGTATGTAGAGGAAAAAAGCAGAAGTAAGCTAGGATAAATCATCTGTTCTGGAATTCCAGTTCTTAAAATGTATTGAGCTACCTAATTAGGTATCTCTGATGTGTGTTTATTCATATGTATGTGTATATATGCAATGTGGGCTCTATACATAAAATACACTCTTACCACACTGCTGGTGACATAGCTACTCATGGGCTAGTTAATAATGCACTCCATTGTTCCAGGCTATGCACAAAGAATAATAGATATCACACTCTTAAAAAGAGGAGTTTAGCAAGAAGAGGAGATTAAAAATACTTTATAGAGCTAGAATGAACAATGAGACAGCTGCAAGTAGTTAATCCTTAATTTTTCTTTTAAAATCTGGTGGCACTAAGACAAAGAGAAAGGAAAACAACTGTTGAGGCAATCAAGAGACTTGGATGTGGGAAAAAGGGGAGCATGGAGGTAGAAGCATGTGAAGTAGAAGAGAAAGCTGTGAATATTGTTCATGAGGTGAAGAATTGGTAGAAATTCCTGAACAAGCTGAGGTGGCCAAAAGATGCACTTTCTAAATATAGACGGATAACTTTCTTGCAATGGATAAGATACTTATCTTGCTATGATAATTTTAATTTCCATTAATCCATGGCAGATAAACAAGTAAAACCATCGCATTAAACACTGTCAGGAGCTTACAGGTTTGCTGCATAATGAGCTCAAATTTAGGTGTTTCCTAAACTGAAGTACTACATACACACAGTGAAACAGTTGACAAGCAAGTTAGCGAGTACTTTACTGCATTGCACGAGCAGTGGTTACATCAGCGCGGGGCCGCCTGGCAGCCCTGGCAGCCCGGTGGAGCACGGCTGGGAGCAGGACAGTGCCACCACATCCCAGCCTGGGCACACAGCTGCTCGCTGCGTCCCTCACAGGCCACGGCACAGCCTGTCCCCGTGGGGCCATGGCCCCTCCTGCCCCGCTGGCTGCACCCGGGCCCAGGGCCGTGGGGCCGATCTCAGGGCCGTGGGGCTGATCTCAGGGCTGTGGGGCCGATCTCAGGGCTGTGGGGCTGATCCCAGGGCCGTGGGGCTGATCTCAGGGCTGTGGGGCTGATCTCAGGGCCGTGGGGATGATCTCAGGGCCGTGGGGATGATCTCAGGGTCGTGGGGCTGATCTCAGGGCTGTGGGGATGATCCCAGGGTCGTGGGGCTGATCTCAGGGCCGTGGGGCCAATCCCAGGGCCATGGGGCCGATCTCAGGGCCATGGGACCAATCCCAGGGCCATGGGGACAATCTCAGGGCCATGGGGCCGATCCCAGGGCCATGGGGACAATCTCAGGGCCATGGGGCCGATCCCAGGGCCATGGGGCCGATCTCAGGGTGCTGGGGACGGGTGTCCTCAGCTGTCCCCGTGTCTGACACGCAGGGCTCACACCTCTGCCTGGCACAGGAGAGGTGCCTGCATTTTGGCACCCCTTGAGATGGGCCGAGGGAGGGAGGTTCTGTGCAGCCTCGTACAGGGGAATCTCTGGGAGCGAGTTTGCCAGAATTTATTCTTCTTCTTCTTCGTGTAAGGTGCCATTAGGAAGAAAGTGACATAATAAGAGTTTTGGTCTGCAGTATCCTGAACCATTGTGTGGTCTGGATTAGTCATGCCCGCTGTAGCATTTATATATATCACTGCTACTTTTCAATTTAATAATTCCTACAGGAAGCATGACAAGGTACTTAAGAAACATGGTAAATTTTACTGGATTCATATTACAGGAGTCCTGTTAGTGAAGGAATGGCTAAGTGCTTTCAGAAATTATGGAAGAGCATAGGTGATATTAAATTCAGTGTTTAAATATAAACTAGTATTTAGGAAGAGCAAACTGACATTGCTAGCCAAGAATAGAAAATGTCCCTAGGAACAATATTTCGCTTGTGATTTTCAATCAACTCAACTATATTGAGTTTTTCTTAAAAAGATTGGCACCCACTTTCCTGTGGCGTATTAAATATTGTCAGAGAAAGGCAGCTTACTGAAATGAAGTGCTATTGCCTTTTATAGAGTAAGGCAGAAGCTGGGATTGTACCAAAAATAATGGTGTGGAATTAAGTAACTGTTAAGTCCCCTTTGAAATACTCAGGTAGGATGCACTGTTGTTGTAGAAGCATATCTAGTAACAGAAGAAAGAAGAATAAAGAATTTTATTGATGAACAAGTAATTCCAATTCTTCAAGAAGAATTACTGGTTCTGCTTGTTCTGAGTGATGAATAACCCCCAAACTGAATTCAAGTGATGTTTGATTCATCTTTGTTTGTTTTACACATGTAGCTAATCCAAAATTTAAAATGTTCAATATGTCATGTACAGTGGTATCTAATACTAAAACTCAGTTAAGCACTAAGGCTGCCATTGTTGTGGTGAGGAAAACAGAATATGAGAGTGTATCCATATTGCATGAACAGGGCACAGTAAAGGAAGCATATTGTGCCTTGTCAGGGTCCTTCTTACAATTACCATTAGCACTCAAATCCTTGGCTGAATAACACTAAGGGTGGGCTGCACCGAGCTGTGGGCACCTTGGAGCCACTGGATCAGGGAGAATGCTGTGCTTCACTCTGGTCCTGGTCCTGCTTGAAGCACATGTATCACAGAATATCCTGACTTGGCAGGTTACAACTGCATTCCCAGCACGGGACACCCAAGAGTGACACCATTTGCCCAAGAGCATTGTCCAAACATTTCTTGAACTCAGTCACTCTTGGTGCTGTGATCATTTCCCTGGGGAGCCTGTTCCAGTGCCCAGCCACCCTCTGGGTGAAGAAAGTTTTCCTGCTGTCCAACCAAAACCTCCCTGGCACAGCTTCATGCCATTCCTTTGGGTCCTGTTACTGTGACCTCAGTGAAGAGATCAGGGTCTGCCCCTCCCCTTCCCCTTGTTAGGAAGCTGAAGACAGTTGTGAGGTCTCCCTCAGTCTCCTCCAGGCTGAATAAGTCAAGTGACCTCATCCTGTCCTTGGCTTTCTCCTTCAGACCCTTCACCATCTTCATAGCCCTCCTTTGGACATTCTATAACAGCTTCAGATCTTTTTTGTGTTGAGGCACCCAAAACTGCCTCCAGGACTCGAGGTGAGGCCGCCCCAGTGCAGAGCAGAGCAGGACAATCCCATCACCTGATGTCCCCAGGACATGCTTGGCCCTCCTGGCTGCCAGGGGTCTGCTGACTCTTTAACTCTTGGGAATGAGGAACTGATCTCAGTGATCTGCTCTACACACTTCTGGGTCAGTGGAAACTTAGTGATAAACGCTGTTTCCCACACAATCCATAATTAATTGATCCAGTTTCCTTTCTTTAATTCTTTTTGCATAGACTGTCTGCTGTGCACTTTTTTTGCAAATAAGAAGTCACAGAAACAAGAGTTTAATTTTCTCATTTCCTCTTATATTTTCTGGCAATTTGAGAAAAGTTCCTGTAGAAAAATGAAGTATTAACATAGGCCTAGAGATGCTTAAAAGAACACATATATTTGCCTCCACTCCTAATCTGTTTTCATTCAGAATGTTTGATAAATAGCATCAAGATATTAAACTTGGGAGTGCTTGTTCCTGTCCTCTTGCTACCTTGAGGTTTGTTGCTTTTGATGCAGATCTGAAGAAGAGCATGTATACTCAGAAGCTCTTCTGCCTCCTTCTGGGTTCAGCTGTTCTGGCTGTTCTAATGACAGTGTCTGCCCATGAAACTTTTTCTTCTCTCAGTCTCATTGCATCTATACCAAAACTTTTCCATGCTACAGTGTATAGTTGGACAGTGCTATTCTTGTTCAAAAGAAGGCAAAATTTGAGCTATCTCTGCATTACTTCAAGAACTTTTTAAGTGCTTCATATTCAACATTCATTAAATCTCTTTTAAAACTCCAAAACCTGAAACATAGATTCTAGCAGGTTGTATCAAATTGTTTCCTTGTATACATGATCAGCAGAGGTTGGATATGAATTTTTCAGAGCCCATTGATGGAGCACTGAGTTACAGAAATAGGCAAACTGTTGCCAATTAACATCAAGCAGGCTTTAGATACAGCTATGTTTAAGCTGTTTTGTCATAACACTTAAGGCTTCATAAAAGAAGAGATTCAGTAGATGCATTCTATAAGGCAAATTTTGGGGCAGTGGAGGAAGGGAAGAAAAAAGGCAAGAGAAGGGAGAGAGGGAGATGGTGGGAATAAGTATGTAAGCTTTGTGCTCTGTGATAGGTTGCTATAGAGAGGGCTCTCAATATTTGTCCCAAGGAGGTGGCAGGGAATGAAGGAAATAAACAAATAGCAATTGGCCTAATTTTTTCACACACAAATATTTAGGCTGTGGTTCAGGGAAAACTCTCCGACTAAATGATTATTAAAGCAATAGACTAAACTGCACAGGAATGTTGTGTTGTCTCAGAAGTTTTAAGACCTTTTCTTGAAGGAATAGAGGTGTAAGTCACACTGCAGCAGTGCATAGAGGATTTAGATAGGTGGTTTAGATGATTTATTGAAATTTCATCTATATTTCTGTGTTTGTTTAGATGTCCTTGCAATCACATATTCATTTCATAAACTGACTAAAAGATACGGAGTATGCACAAGTTGGTAAAGCTAGATAGCAGAGTTGTGTTTTGAGTTAAAAAATGACCGTGTATCCTCCTTTATGGGAAATTGAATTTTTCCCCGTT
>VZRX01008779.1:0-47127 GCA_013398075.1 Notiomystis cincta | reverse complement strand
GTATCCTCCTTTATGGGAAATTGTAGTTTTTCCTGCTGTCTTAGTATTACCTTTGGAAAAATATTCTGCATGTGGTTTTGTACCGATAAAATTAATCATTGTAGTTTTTTCAGTTATTTGGGCTGGTCTTGTTTCAGATATATGAAATACAAACCAGAGACTGGTGTTGAAATATGAATCAAATTTGTCTTGATGGACTCTCGCCCAGCCGGTTTGAGGAAGAGCTCAGATATCGTAGCAAGGTATCAGCTTGTTAGACTGACAGACCAATTTTAAACTCATTTTTTGTATGTAACTGGTAAATAAGACGTGTATGGGAAAGTTCCTATGTGAAGCCCTACCTGCAGCCAGCAGTGTGGCCCCATCCGTGCCACTCTTGGGGAACGGACTGTGCCAGGGACCGTGCCGGAGCTGGTGGAGGGAGCGGTGCGGTGGTGCCGGTGCCGAGCTGAGGGAGGGGCTGGGCAATGCTGACTCCGAGCTGGACAGAGCAGTCAGGGCAGCTGCAGTCAGAATGAGCTCCGTGGTGAGCATTTTGTGCATGCGATTCACTCCCTCTTTTTTGTGCACTTTTGTTACTCACATTGTTGCTGTTACTGTTCTTTCCTTATCTTATTGCTGTTTCCAGCAAATTGCTCTAATCTCAAACCATGATCTTTACCTTTTGTGTCTCCAGTTCTCCTCTCCAGCCCGCTGCAGGGGGAAGGGAAATGAGTGAGTGGCAGCATGGTTTGGAGAGTCTCAGTGGGAGCACTAAATTCTTAAACCTCAACAGTCATACTGTGTTTTCTGTTTTATCCTGCTTCAAAGTTTGTATTCATTATTGATAATCTCAGGGATCCCAGTAACACATGAGCAGAAAAGTTAATAATCTTCCAATTATTTTATCAGGATATGAATAACTCATGATTTTGAAACAAATAAAATAATGGTAATTTTTTTTTTAATGAGAATGTATCCTTGTTGCTGAAAGAAAGAGGAAGGATTTTAAAATCAATTTGGAGCAGATGTGTATTGATAGTCATTATTTAATAGTTCTGATCTTTTTTCTCTGAAATATTTCAGTTTCTGTCTATGATAAGCTCCTCTTTGGTTGCTGTGCAATATTGTTCTTCCACACTTGTGTTAGGTTAGGGAGGTGTGCTCCCCCCACTGTAACTGATAGAGCGTGAATCTGTAGGCTGTTGTATCTGCTTACCAGTTTTCCAAAACAATTCCATTCCATCTGTGACTTCGTGTGGTTTGACTTTCATGCTGTAGAAGATTCCTTCTGAAGGATAAAAGATGAGTAAGACAAGGCATGTTTTACATAGCAAGTTGTTCAAAATGGAATAACAGTATTTGTTGTATTAATGTGAATGCATCCTTAAGGGGTTAAGCTGAATAATTCCTTTTCTTATTCTAATAACAATTTTGTGTGAAAGTGAGAAAGATTGATTTCTGGTATCTTCATAATTATTGTGAAGAATTATAATGAGCATGCCAGAATGAAAAATTGCCACAATTTTTCTTTGCTACAATGCCACAATCCACTCATGAGGAAAATTGTATGTATTTATTACACTGAATAGGAAACAGAAGTCCATGAGAAAATAAAGAAAAATGAACTTGTCAGAGGAAATATTAAATGGAAATGTTAAAGCCTTGTTTAGTTTTCTTGTTAAACCTGACATTGCATGGAAACACTCTTTCCCCTCTAGATACTCAAGAAAATAATGAAAATGTGGAGATTCACTTTCAAATAACCAGACACAGAAGAGGGACCCCCAGCAGCCTAAACTGAAAGCTTCAGTCAGTCTTTGAAACCATCTTTCACTCTGAATATCAGCTACAACAAAATTGGGAGTTTATCCTTAACATTGTTTTGCATGCAGTCTAGTAAGTGATGAGTGCATCTTTCAAGGCACAAATTCAACGCCTACTTATCAGCCTTTTTCCCTCCTGCTATCACAGTCTGAGTTTTGGAAATACAGCTGCAGATTGGAGCTGTACTGTAGCAAAACTGTGCTCTCTGGTGACTTGGAACATTGAAAGGGGGAAGTCCTAAATAATAATTACTTTCTAGTCTCACATATTCTTGCCTGTGAGCAACAGGAAGAGACATCTTTCTTCTGCTATCATTGGTTTGGGGACTGCTTTCACACCTATTCTAGTTGGTCCAGAGCTGAGTACATCTACTCTTTTGTTCATTTTTTTTTATTTATCCCATCATAGTAATATATTATGTATAGCAATATATCATCATAGGTAATTACTAAAATCAAAGATAGTCACACAGGACACAATTTAATTTTTTCAGGCATTTTCCTTACTGAGAAGGTAAGCACTAATCTTATTTTTTATTTTAAAAAACTGCCCCATTTATGCTATCCATTTGTTCCTGAGGAATGCCAGCCATCACGAGTTTGGGGTTTAGACTCAAATAGATGAAGTCAAAGAATCAGCCAACAGCAGACAAAAATGTGTGTGTGTATGTATTTATAGAGAACGTAGCAGAAATGTCTCTCTATATAATGCTTACCTACTGTTCTGTAGGATTTTTAGACTTATCACAGAATCAATCACATTTTCTCATGGTTAGTTTGAAGGAATGCTTCAAATGCAAAATAGCTAAGAAAGAAAAAGAGAAATACTTACGCCTACTGTGTGGCATAATTACACTGAAAAAGACGAGATCCTAATCTAAAAGATCTTCCTGAGGTGTGCTCCTGGGATCAGTTTGTTCGTGAGTAATTACAGCAGAGAATCTAAATTGTCATTGTGGTTCAGTAGTGCCCAACGACATGAGTTTGTTACTGCAGGCTGGTGAAGGCTGCACATTTTGTTAATTGAATTTCCTAGCTGTGCAAGTCACACCGTGCAGGAAGAACAAGTGTGGAGTGCCCCATAGCTCATCCTCATGTGTATGGGGCTTGTTGGACCAACACAGTTGGCTTCTTTAATGTGCCATCCAGGAATCTGGTCTGTTGCAAGAACGAGGAAGGGAAAGTGATGCAGTTCTTGTGGGTCAGTTCAAGAAACACTTGTGAAAAATACTGAAATACTGCGGAGAGCTGTGGTCACGCAGCTGTCACAGTAGCAAAGCAGAGGCAGGAGCAACCCAGCGTGACAGTAGCTGATACACTGGGTTGGCAAGGGCCTGGAAGAGAGGAGTAGGAAGCCTTTGCTTGCTGCAGTCAGAAAGAACAATTAAGTGGGATTCAAATCCTTTGTGGTACGCCTACCACCAAGTGCCCAGCAGCAGCGCTTGTCGGGTGTGAGACACCCTCGTTGCCTGCTCTGAGCACATCCCATCTCTGCAGAAAACCTGCCCTGAAAGGGAAGGAAGATTAAAATGTGTGATATAAAAGCTGTGCTGCATAAAGGAGACAGAGACTGCCTGCTATTAGAGGCTGGATTGCTGCAGTCTGACACAAATGTTAGCTCTGTGTATCGCCATGCTGACTCTCTATACCTGCTACTGTGATCGTGCAGCTCATGGGATCCTCACACCTGACTTTGGATGCCAGTTGCTTAAAACCTTCTGCACAGAACTTGACTGTGGAATGGTCAAGAAACTGTAGATTAGAAGTTTAAAGTAACAGGAATAATTTAATTCCCAAAAATGCTCTGGCCCCCACTACAATGGAATATTACTGTCACCTAACATAGAACAAAAAGCTGTCCTGAGAAATTTACATATAAAGCACTTAATTGAATGGCACACAACCTTATGGTTTATGTTTTCTAGCTTTTTAAATTAGGTAAATCTAGCAAAATAGACTGTGTAACTGTTGGTGCAGAGAGATGCTTTAAGTGGAACATGGTGTTCATGATTTTGTTAAAAAAGGTATTAATTTGGAAAAAAATATTTAACAATACATACAACCCACTAAGTAATGGTATTTGCTATACTTGCCTAAAAGCTATAAGCCATTTCATCACATACTGTCATTCATTTATGCACTCTAACTTTCTAAGCAGAATTTCTTACATGTTTTCTTTCTGAGTAGACCTTGTGCAGACAAGGTCTCAGGGATGCCAACTGCCTTTCTTTGTCAGTTGTGGCAATGATTTCCCACATTATTTTTTAATTTTTATTTTTTATTTTGGTGATCAAGTTTGGAGAGGAAACACTTGAAATTTTGATATAGTGCACTGACACTTGTTTGAAATGCTTGTTTTGAATTGCAAATTTTTCAAGAGTGTGCCAGCTTTACTTTTCACTAAACAACAACAACAAAAAGATAAAGTTTATCGAGTTACAGAATGTTTTTATTCTATTAAAAAACTATTTTCTCCTCTACTTGGCACTGGCAAGGACACACCAGTGTTCAGTTTTGGGCCCCTCACTACAACAAAGACATGCAGGTGCTGGAATGTGTCCAAAGAAGGGCAGCAGAGCTGGGGAAGGGTCTGGAGCACAAGTCTGGTGAGGAACAGCTGGGGGAGCTGGGAGTGTTCAGCCTGGAGAAAAGGAGGCTCAGGAGAGACCTTATTGGTTCTACAACTGCCTGAGAGGAGGCTGTACCCAGATGGGGGTCAGTCTGTTCTCCCAGGTAACAAGTGACAAAGTGAAATGACCTTCAGTTGCACCAGGGGAGTTAGACATTGGATATTGGGAAAAATTCATTCACATAAAGAGTGGTGAAGCATTGGAACAGGCTGCCCAGGGAAGTGGAGGAGTTCCTATCCCTGTAAGTGTTCCAAAAATGAATCAATGTGGGACACTGTGATGTGTTTAGTGGGTATGGTGGTATTAGGTCAAAAATTGGACTTGATGCTTGGAAGTCTTTTCCAACCTTAATGATTCTATAATTCTTTAGGTAACTGGACTTATATAATTTTGATTACTGAAAAATGCCAATAATACCCATCATTCTGGCATATCCATACATTTGTGGCAAATAACTCTTAGGATGTAATATTTTGTGGTTCACCACTTACCATAATGTCATTCTTGCTTGGAGATGGAGGAAATTTTTTCAGTGTCTGTGACATTTTCAAAGCTGGAACAAAATCAGTTTCAATGTTGGATAACTTTTAGTTTAAGAACTGTATATGTGACAAAAGAGCTTTAAAATTTATCATTAAAAGCCTTGCATTAAGGTTGAATTATTAAATAGAAAAAAAACCTATATGCCAAAAGTTATAACTGACTGATTGTGAGTTACCTTTCCTTTCATGAATTTTCAGACCTTTGTATTCAAGACAAGGCCTTATTTTTCACAAGTACTAAATATGTCCCATCAATTTGAATGAGAAAGAAGGTGCTCAGCTGGGTGGAGGTTGAGGTGACAAGTGGTTGTATTGTGCAAGAGAGGAAGGAAATTTCAGGGGCATTTCTGTTCATTTCACACTTCTCATGCAGGGCTTTTTAATCAAAACACAACATGACTGAGAGATCATTTGCAAAGGCATTATTTATATGAGCAATTGGAATTGTCTCTATTTATAGACTGGTTGCAATCACATCTGACAACTGGGCTTCTTAGTGCATTTCTCATACGAGTGGTGCCAGCAGGAACTCTGCTTTTACATCCCCATGCTGCCATTTTTAATGAATATTTCTTTGTAATGAAACTTCTCTATTTTTTCTTCCTGGTGCTGGTTTCATGACTGCAAAGTTAAAACTACCACCGTCCTTCCTTCCTGTGGTAAAATCAACGCACTTTAATGACTGGGTTGTGAAATTGCACTTTGATGCAGGTGGGCAGAGCATACGTAAGCAGCTTAATGGAAAGGAATAATGTAACCCTGGGCTGGCTGGATTCATGGAAGCAATTTGCTACCAGCCATCAGGGATGTCCATGTACACCCTTTCTTCTAACAAGCAGATGTTTAGCATCATAACTTTTGGAGGGTTTTAACCTATGTTTTTATTTTGTGTTCTGCACAAAGTGAACTGGGAGTGGCATGACTTCGTGTTGTCCTCCTATTTTTGGGAAGGTTTGTGTGCAATGAAGACTTACTCTTCTGTTTTCCAGTCGAGTCATTGATCCTTTAGTTGGTACAGACACAGACATGTATTGGGAACTGTCTGCTGTATCTCTGTACCTTCTAACAGAGATGCTGGGGGGACAGATGCACCAGCACGAGGGAGCAAAGTCTCTGTCTCTGGTGTATCTGCCCTTCTCTGTGTCCCACAGGATACCCACGCTCTCTGTACAGTGTTTTTACATGTTGTTGTCTCTAATTCTTATAGAGTTACATAGGCATTGCCAGGCTTCACCCTTATGGTGGGTATATTATGTTAAAAACATTCGACTTCATGAGGGCTTAAAAATATGCTGGGGGCCTTCTGTTGTACCCACTGAAACCTGTGGCAATATTCATACTTTTTTTAATGGAGGTTTGACTGATTTTTAAAAATTTTTAATTTTCAAAGGTGAGTGTATTTTGCTGAGAAGTTATGAATGGGTTTATATGATGAAGATCATCTTAAAATTTCATCATCAGTTCACTGAATTTATTTATCTTCCCTCCTACACTGAGCCTTTTCTTAGGTTTTCAGTGGTGACAGCATAATAAGAAACACTTTATTTTGAACTGTTCTTGAAAAAGAATAAAGGAAAATATGAAAAGCCTGTTCCTTACTAGGTGTTTTACAGTAGTAATTCATGTCTATTTTGGATAGTTTTGTTATCATCAATAAATTATTGTGTTTTTCTGTGGCTGATACTCTACATGACTATTGACAATGTCACTATTCATCCGCTCCCTTACTGCAGATCATACATTATTTTCCCTTGGCAGTACCTGTAGGGACTGGATAACTGACCCTCCCTCATCCTTGGAGGGAGGAGTGGGTGACAGCAAAAGCTGTAATGAGCTCAGAGAGATGTTGGATCCTTCAGCCACTTGCAGAGATGAAACACTTTCTGCTTAGGCAGCTTTTCTTCTGCATGATGGATCCCATTCCTTTTGTCTAAAGCAGTAATGTCTTTATAATTTATATCTATTGCTGTGAGACTTGAGAGGTTTGAATTCCATCTTTGATCCATATGAGAACTATTTTTATTGCTTAGAAAATGGTGTATTCCTGGTGAATGCTCTGTTTGCTGTTCCCTTAAATTCAGCAAGGGGAGGGATTAGGTGCCTGTGTTGCACAGGAGTGGAGCAGAGGAAGCCACCAAGGTGTCAGAGGTTTCAGTGACCCTCTTGGCCACTGCCAGGGGCAAGCACCACTCTGTGCACCTCTGGGACAGAACTGATTGGGATGAGGTTCCTAAGGTGTCTCCTCAAGAAAGTGTCTTTTTCTAGACTTGTCATGATTGAGATGAGACCAGTGGAGCCCATGGAGCTCCAAGTCTTGTGCTGTGGATGAAGCTCCTGTGTTGACACTTTGTAGCTCCAGTTTACCAAGTCTACACCAAGATACTAAGCAGGTGTCAGCTTTGGGCCCCTCTACTCCAGGTGTTGGAGCTGGGGAAGGGTCTGGAGCACAGGTCAGATGAGGGGGAGCCGGGGGTGTTCAGCCTGGAGAAAAGGAGGCTCAGGGGAGACCTTCTCTCTCTCTACAGCTACCTGAGAGAAGGTGTAGCCAGGGTGGGACTGGCCTCTTCTCCCTGGCAGCTAGAAACAAGTAAAGAGGACATAGCCTCAGGCTGTGCCAGCAGAGGTTTTGGTTGGACATCAGGAGGACTTTCTTCACAGAATGGGTTATTAAACACTGGAACAGGCTGCCCAGGGAGGTGGTGGAGTCCCCATCCCTGGGGGAGTTCAAGAAAAGAGTGAACATGGAGCTTGGTGCCATGGTCTAGTTGACAAGGTGGTGACCAGTCAGAGGTTGGACTTGATGACCTCAGAGGTCTTTTCCAACCTAACTGTTTCTGTGAAAATAGTTTCAAACAAGCTACACAGAAGAAGAAGTTTTTTTACCATGAAACAGTAATGAACTCTGGTCCCTCTAATATTAGGGGCATTGGGATATAAACACCAATAGCATGCTCAGAGCTGCAACCAATAGCATTTCTGTCTTTTATGCATCTGGCTTTTTGCAGTTCCTGGAGCTTTTCCATATTTTGATGATCATTCTTCTGTATATCCCATTATTATCCAGACTTTTCAGTTTCTTCATATTGTTGATTTCTTTCTGTGCATGTCTAAGATGGAATATGTTCACCAGACTTGACTGATCTATACACTGGCTTGTGTGTACTGTGCAACTTTGAGAGCTTCAGCTAGCTGTAAATAACTTTCCCTTTGCTTTACAGGTTGGCCCACTGAAAGGCCCCTGAGACTATAAAAAACCCATGCTGATTTAAAAGTGTTTACACTAAGTGTAGTACCTTTAAATTCATTTGTTACAGTGGCACTGTTTATTTTCAACACTTGTAGCTTTCAATTTTTATTGCTTTTTATTGTTTTCTATTTCTTTATAATTAGAATAACTTTATTTAGCATACCAGCAGTGGGTATCTCAGCAGTCTGATTCATTCAACTCAGTGTGGTTCATTCAGCTAGAATATTTTTGTTATCTCCTAGATGTGCTGTTATCTTGGTAACTTTTACACTGAATGATTATTTAATCATTAAACCTGAAATTTCTGGAAGTCTCGAGGGAACTGTATACAAATTAAATCAAGAAGTTCTTTAGCACTGCTGCTTACACATGGGACATTTATAAAAGAATACAATTTCCTTGAGGTTCCTTCATCTTTCTCTATGGCCTGGATTATTCCTTCTAAGTTTGATCTCTAAAAGAACATTCTGATACAAATAATTGTTTTGGCTGAAGAAGCTAGATGCCACTCTGTCTTACACTAAGGGTTCATTTATTCTTTGATAATTAACAGAGTTGTTGCTGAAAAGCAGCTGTAGCTACTTCATTTCCTGGAAGAAAAAGACTGAGCTATAAGCCTGAATTCTAGCACCTGGCAAAGTGAGATGTTAACTCTTTCTTCAATTTGTGCTGTAATTCTAGGAGCTTTTGTGAAAGTGGTTACCTGGGATACAGGATTTCTTAGGATATTGGTTTCAGTAAATGTGAAGTGTTTGGTTCAGGTTAGGATCTTCATTATTTTGCCTTTTGAAATTTAAAGGCATTGTAGCTTACAGAAGCAACCTGGGTTATTATCTCTTCTCTCATGAAATAAAAATAGAAATAAAAATATTTCCTTCCTTCCATTCTGTAAGAATAATTTCATGTGTATTTTGTTTTCCTGAAAGCATGGATTTGTTTTGTATGCACAGCACAGTTTCAAGAGGAAACCATGTTAGAAGCACAAATTTTATGGTTAGTTTTCAAAATGGCCAGTCCACTTTTTTCAGGGGTTTTCTGATATGGATTCAGTTGCTGAGAAATTTGCTGCATTTGTGATCATGAGCTTTTTCCTATTGTCTGACAGTTTAATTTTCTGCTGAAATGATGTGAAGAGGTGGCTGTGCAGTGGAATGCAAGGTCTGGTCCCAGTGGAGATCCTGTGCATTCAGGCAAGAGACTAGGAGTCAAGGTTTTTGTAAAACAAGGAACTCTGCAGAAAATGGAGAATACTGGATCAGGCACTGGAATACAGCAGCAAAGTATTTGTGGAGATGTGCTCAGCTTTTTCCAAATAATGTGATGTAATTGTTAAAAGATTGTTGCAGAAGTCAGGAGGCCATTCATGCAGTTTTGTAATTTCTTCTTTTTGGGAAAAAGCTCAGTCATTCTTGATCAGCTGCAGGTGGAGAAGGATGCTTTTGCCATCTCAGTCATTTAGGTATGGAACAGACTGGGAAGTCCAAACCAACTGTCTTGTCAGTCTGATGCTGTCTGAGGTCACACTGTCAAGTGTTCATCAGTGAACTCCTCCTGCATACAAGTGCAATGTGGTTTAAGCAGGTACTGAGAAAATGGAGATAAGTGATGGTGGGCAGCATAAAAGAGTGATACACCTTGGAGCATCCTGTGTGTGCTGATGACACCTCATGCAGGCATTCTGCATCCTCTTATAATAGTGTAAAACAAGGAGGAGTGAAACAGCACTGTGGAATTCTGCAAGATCCATAGATAGAAGAAGAAGAAGAAATAAAAGTGGTTTCCCAGTATGCAGGAAAAAGATTTGTTTGTTTATTTACTCATTTAGTCTTTTGAATAAATACTAACTGTATTTAGTTCATAATGGTACCAAATGTGTATTTGTGGGAAGGCTGGAGGATGTTTAGAGAGCTGAAAATAAAAAAATGCTTTGTTTTTAAGTCACCAGAGTGCACTGTCTGCATTTGCCATTGACTAAGGACTTTCTGAGAAATATTAATTTCAAGTAGTGACAGGTCATTAGCTGAATGAGTGGAGGCTTAGGGTTTTTTTCCCTCTTAGAAATTAGTTCTGTGAGACCTCAATGCCTTTTTTCTTGTTCTGAGTGGTAAGTAGTCATGCAATTATGGGCAACTTCTATTATTTGGGAATGTAAGTGTTATAATCTGTGTTTTCAGGGTGTTTATTGTGCCTGTTCTTGGAATGATAGTATTTGTAGCCCATCTTTTGGCTTGTTATGGTTGTCTACACCCTTAGAGATGCAGGTGAGCATGAACTGATTGCTATGTGGCACTTGCTTTTTTACCTTGGTGTGCAGTTACCAGTATTATTTCATAACAGCACTTTATATTTTGACTACAGAAAAGTAAAACAGCATATATATTATTTCATAGTTTTGATTTGTCTTCTAAACTTCCTCTGGCTATTGGAAAAGAATCCTGTCAGCAAAAAGTCTTGAATTTATTTTTTGGAATTGTTGAGAAAACAGATGTTGAAAATCAACCATTTCAAAACTTGGCAGAAATATTTTCCCTAATGTTTTTTGTCTACCTGTCTTCCTGTTATATCTGGAACCTGTTTAGTAAGTTTGGTTTATCATATTTCTTATAGAGGATTATGTGAGCGTGACTTACTCATTCAGCCAAAGCCAACATACCTAAAATCAGCATGCTAAAATTCCAGGAGACTGGAGTCCAACAGACTAAACTCTGTTAGGTTATTCCCTCCTTTCATTCTGCCTGGCAGCCTGGGCCCAGGAGGAGTGAGGACCATCTCATTAGAGAGTACCTTGGGATGTAGAATGTAGGGCACTTCTGGAAAATGGGAAAGGTGGGTTTAAGCTTCCTTCCCTTGGTCCCATAGAGGGAGAACCAAGGGTAACTTTGCTATAGCAACCATTCTTTCAAAAAGATGATTCCACCTCTTTTTTAGGTGCCTATTCTCAGCTTGCTATTTTGAATCCCATATGGATGCAGGGTTTTCTGTGAAGTCTGTTTGAGATTGAATTTTGCACTCCCTTAGCTGCCCAGACCAAATCTTCACTGTATATGGGATCACAGGCTTTGACACATTCCTCTGAAGAACCCTTGTATTTATGACTTAGAGATTATTCCAAAGGTTCATAGGTGTATTCTAGATTTGGAGTTATGTGTACCTGCCCCATTTTGCTGGATGACAGGTTGTACTATATACCATACAATCATGCCCTAATATCTGCTATTGGCAGGCTTTTCACCTTATCTTGGTCCAATCAGTTTAATCCCCTGGCAGGACACTGAGACAGGCTTGTCAGAGTCAATAGTTTTGGCTTTGTCTCTACTCTCCCTACAGTCACTCTTTACATAAGTCTTTGTCTTGGAGGTCACCTTCTGTTGGCTCCCCTTAATATAATTTTTTTCTGCTTTCTTGAATCTTTTCATATCTTTAAGTGTCCAGTCATCAGTGATTATTTTCTTTGTCTCTCCTAACCATTTTCTTCCCCTCACTACATCCTTCCTATAGCTATCAAGGTCTTGTTTTAGTCTTTAAACACTAGCACATAAAATAGCCATAAATATGTGGTTTCATAGAACAGCCACCACCTTTTTGTGTCATTAGTCTTTGTAACTCTTTGCAGATCCTTAACGCAGATTTTCTCATGTATTTTCACTCCAGCTGCTGTCTATACAGCAGGTTCTTTTCCCTTCTTAAATTATCCAAGAAGTGCTGCCACTGTCCCAGACAGTTTTTGTTTTTAACCCTCTTTAAATGGGCTAACAAAATAAGCAAAGATCAGGTTGCACTGTTCAGAATGTGTTTTTTTAACAGCTGCAATTTATATTTGCTCATATTGTATGTAAGACATGATTTTTCTAGTGGGAAAATAATTTAGTCCCTCTGATATCATCCTAATGCTGACTTTTCAATAAGAAAAAAATGTCTGTGATTGATGTACTATGTGATCATACCACTGTATGGTTTGATATGAAGCATTAAATATGGCAGGAAGAGCTGGATGCAGTTCTATTTCTATTCTGTAGCAATATAAAGTTGAAATGTATGCAAAGAGCTCTGTGTCTGCTCAGACTTTGTCAAATATTTATGCATATTTTATAGATGTCCCAAATAACACACTGTAGCCCTGTGAACTGGTGGATTTGTACAAGAGTGGGAACAGAAGGTTACACAAGTCAGCATCAGAGTGCAGTTTGGTGCTCTGTGTTGTGACACTCCTTATGCTGTACTGGGAAAGCTTATAGAGTATGTACTATAGTACATGGTATATCTTGGCAAACTCTTCTAGTGGAAGTACATCCTACTTTTGTGATGCTTTCATTGTTTAATAACTACCTGCAGTGTCCTGGACACTCTGATGTGTGTTTGTGCTGGTTTTTGCTAGCCAGACAGATGAAACCAAGCATTTCCTGAGACACCAAGCAAAACTGTCTCCTACCATGAGCCAGAAGCCTGGCTGGGGTTGTTTGGTTTTTTTAGCTCCATCATGATAAATTGCACAATTATTGAAAGAACTGAAATAGGACTAGAAAAAGGACAAAGTACTGTGGAAATCCCTAGGGAAATTCTGTTAAAGCTCCTTTCTGGTGCCCTATTTACAAATAGGGAAGTCTTTCAGCTCCTTGTGCTGAAGTTTGAATAGATAGTTTCTGTGAAGGAGCCTGCTTAGTGATTCAAACCCCCATGACTTCAGGGAGTGGTGTGCATCTTTGACCCAGCAGTGAGAGTGCTAGCTGTGGTCCAGAGTGCTTTGAAGCAGAGGAAGGTACTGTGGTCTAACACATCACAATTACCACTTTTACAATAATATCACTTTTTAGATAATATTGAGGCACTTGTGCAAAGGTGTCCACACATGAATAACTCAACTGGGATAAAGTTATCCAAAAATGTCTTTTGGGTGGTTATCATGTTTCTTCAAATGGGCTTTCAAAGTGATCAGTAGAATCTTCATGAAACTTCTGCTTCATTGTGAGAATATTTGAAATATGAATAAACCCCATGTGGACTTTTAAAGAGAATTCTTGGGAGGTTTTATGACTCACTATTGGCATGGACCTCATTCAAGATGCTGCATGTTATATTAGACACTTCATGTTTTTCAGAAATGCTTGAGGAAATAGCTTGTAGTTAAGCACATTAGAAATAGCACTGGTAGCAGATGGCCAACAGAAAATGCAGTAGAAATGTTGATTGTGTGACTCTGATTTCTTGCAAGCAAGTAGTGCAGGCTGAGCAAGGTCTTCCAGCTCTGTCAGAGTGAAGGTTTTGCCGTTGAGCTGTGTAGCTGAGCACAGCCCTGGTATTTGGTAGGTGTTCGTGACTGTGAGGGCAGTGTTTGGAGAGCTGCAGTCTGAGCACTGACAGCAAGAGTAGGTAACTGTCCTTCATGAGCAGCTGATCCTGAAACACTGTCTTGGCAGGGCTCCCAAGACTCTGATTCAGTCAGTTCCTGCCTAATGAACTGAAGACCACCTTCCTGATAATTAAGAAGAAACAAGCTGTCTGGATTTTATCCAGCTTCAGATTTTCACCCTGACATTCTGAGCACTTAGTTATTTCTGCTGGCTAGTTGACTGCACCAAAAGTCATTATTCTCTAAGCTGGGTGGATTGGAGGGGAAGTTTCTTTAATTTTGGTTTGTTGCATATGCAGAAATCTCTACAATATGCATGTCTCTCTGATTGCCAGACTGCTTTTTCTGAGCATACATACTTTTATTCCAGTTTGGGTAGCATCTCTAATGTTCTATGTCTAAAAGAGTAATAACACAGAATTGCAAGTTTCAGGCATTCTGTGTACTCACCTAATTATGCCTAGATAAAGTTTCAATTTAGTGACCCCCTCAGGAACAGGCACTTCCCAGAGTTCTTTTTGACAGTATCATGGGAAGTGATAGCCCCAGCGATCACGCTTTGTTCCAAATTAGCTTATATTTAAAGTAATCTTAACTTCTTGAAATAGTTCCAGGGTTTGGCACAAATGATGGGTCTCAGCAGCAGAGCCAGTTGGTATTGCCTTGTATCATGCGTGGAAATCAGATAGATTTTATCTGTCTCATTTCATTTTACACTCAGATAGATGAGAGAGTTGAACAACCTTTCACTGGGCTGTTCTTCTGTCCTTATGTTTACTCACAGCTCTTCAATTGTGTCTCCCATGTGGAAGATCTTTCCAGTCAAAACCAGGAAGACAGGAATAATATGGTACTTGATAGCTGTAAGCATCAGAGACCACACCATAGATAGTCTCACTGCTACCATTCCCCTCACCCCTCCTCCCCAGGGCTGCTTTTGTTTGAATAAAAACTATTTGTGGAATTGGAGTTTTGGTGTGCAGGGCTGTCTTTCTAATTCTTCCGGTAGTGGTAGGAGCTGGTGAGATGTCAGAAAATAGGTTTCCATGTCAGAAACTTTGGAAGTCCAGTAGTATTTGTCTAGTCTAGTTTAGAACTACCACCTGCTCTGCAAGGAGTCTCTGTGTACCACATTTCTCATTCAAGAGAAGTAAATCCTGACAAAACAGGAAAAATCTCACACTGTCCTTAAGTCACCTTAGCAATTTTCATACAGTTAAACTGGGGAAGTGATGTTTTTACTGTATGAGGGGACAGGCATAGCTGCCATTGACAGGGATGTTTATATTATGACATGCTGGTGTAGCTACAGCAGCTGGAGATGGTCTGTTTTCATGCTCCAGCCTGACAGTCGTGCTGGCAAAACTATAGTCTTGATTTGAATGGGATGAAAAAATATTTTCACAGCTCTTCTTCTCTTGAAAAATTATTTCTAATAAAATTTATGACTTGGGGGTTCTGTAGTTTGGAAAGATTACACACATACTGATTGGTTTTCCTGCCATTTTTGAGTAAAATACATTATTCAGTGATTATATATGAATTTTATTTATTGATTTCTTTATTGATAGCTTCATTTCGTGATGTGTCAGGGGAATGAGAGAGCATGGCTAACGTGTTTTGTGATCTTACAATTGCCAGCTGTATGTTAATTTTCACTTTAGAATTCATTCATGGTTGAAGTGACTGTATTGCTGATTTTGAATATAAAGCATATTTACCAGGTGGAAACTAGAAAATTGACTTTACTTGGAGTGATGAGTTAGAAATTATCAAAGTTTTACCTCTGTCTTGCTGACAGAGCAATCCATCTAGAGTAGTGTGCAGATTTCAGTGCATGTGCATTTTCCTAATACACTGTCTTTTGACAGTTCATTTTTCCTACAAATACTTTGTGTTGATGTATTTGGTTTGTTTGTGTTTCTGTCCATCTTGGGGAACCATATGTGAAACATAACCCTCAGCTGGAAAAACTGAAACAAAAAAATAGTTTCACTTAGTTGAGCTCAGCAACCAGTGGAGAAATATGTACAGTGTTTGTACCACTATTATTTAGTGCCATAATTATGTATGGGATGAAATATGTCCCTAAGGACAGTAGTAGGACTGCTTTTTGAGCAGTGATGTGAGTATTGCACTCAGCAGTGGCACATACAAAAACATGGCAGGGCATCTGAGCATGGTAAAGTCAGCATGTACTGAGTACTGCTGGGATGTGGAATGAGCTAGAGAGGTAAAAAAATAAAATGTTGGACACTATGAGTATTGCAGCCACCAGCAGTGTGCAGTCATTCAGAATAATTAATATCTGTGATGCCAGTCATTAGTCATGGTCATGGTGCCTGAGGCAAAAGAGATGGGACCATGGACTGTCTCCTTGGAATTCATGAAATGAATGCAGAAGGTATTGCATGCTGCTAGTGCATGGGCAGCCTGTCATCCTCACCAGAGGATGAATTTCTTTGTTTTTCAGGAAATACATACTAAATGAAGTGGGAAAAACCAGTCTTGCAGCTTGTTGTAACTACTAGGACTCATCTCAAAAGGGATTGGATTTGCCTCAACCAATAAACCACATTTTTAATTAATCTCATTTTAGTCTGGGCATGTAATACATGTCAGAAGGATCACTTTGTAAAATAAAACCTGGCTTCTCTCCATTGACTGTAACTGGAATCCAGATGACTTGTGCAGGTTATGGATATCTGTGTAAAAGGCATCTTAGTTTTAGATGGTGGGATTCTCGTGTGCCAAACCCCAGTGTTCATGTCATAAAATTCAGTGAACCATAGTAATGTCAGAAATGGTATTTTAAGAACCAAAATAAAATGTATCAAGTTTTTCCATGAGACATCTAGTGGTATGCACTTAGAAATTAATGTGTTACTGAAATTAGCAATAAAGGAAAGGAAATTCCATATTTAAGACAGCAGATTCACAGCATTGGTATTATCTTTGTGACCCAAATGAAGGCAAAATACATACAAGTTTGTAACCAGAAGAGTAAGTTTCTCATCACAGATGATAAAAATAAATCCTTTCAGAATTCAGGCCTATGGACACTAGTCAGGAGAAACTGCAGTTCTTAAATATAATGTCCATAACCAGTGATACACAAGAAATATTTAATGAAGGAACCTGCTGACAGTAGCTACTGAGACTGGCTGGAATGTATTTCTAGCAGAGAAAAGTGATGTTGTGCAGAGACACAAGCTGACCCAGAATAAATACCTCAGGAACATGCTCTCTTCCTGGACTGATCCTGCTCCATGAAAGGGACTGATAAGGTGATTCAGGACAGGCACAGATGAGAAAAATTCAGTTTCTTTTGTGTGTTCTGGAAGACTATTAAATGTTCAGCCAGGCTCTCTGACCTGTCAGTTCTGGCATAACAGTATCCAAGCCATTAAATTAAATTCCTGACTTGTTTTAACTCTTTTCACATAGAGGGAAGGACAGGATGTACCTGTACCTGAGGCTGAGACCACTCTCCATACACCCAGCAGCACCCTGTGCTGTAACACAGACTGTTGGCTCCCATGTACACATACGTGCACTAGGGCACAGCTCAAACAGAGCTGTGATTTACATTGTGATGGGTAATATGGTGCTTACTTGGCATGTCATTATTGTTGCTATTTAAATAAAATCCCCTGAAGTTTATTTCTGACAAGATTGTAGTAACTGTTGTACCATTAAACAGTTGTTAGGAACATTTTGTTTATGTAGAGGTAAAATATTGTAGTTCAAGAGACTTCCTTTTGTGGGCATTTGTAATTATTTGGGACCAAATCCAGTTTCCAGTAAACTGGATAGGAATTTCAGTCAGTTCCAGAGGGATTTGTGTCAAATTTCTTTAAGATCTTGAAGATGCCAAGTTTTATAAAATTGACATTTTAGTTGAGTGGCAGATACAGTGGAGACCAAGACTTCCTTTGGGACTCTGCTTAATATGTGCAATGATGTGCTTTACCATGAAATCTTTTTAATTGGATGTGGTAATGAGGAGGTTGATGATTCTACCTGGTCACTAGTTCAGTAGTTGCTTGTATAGTAAGAGAGGAAGTATGGGGAATAAACCAGAGGACACCAAACCTTAATCCATGAGCAACAGTGTGACTGAACTGGCATAGGAAAGACGTGGTGGGAGGACAGGGAGGAGGAAGAGGCTGTTGTGTATTTTCATTTAGATGTTTGTGCTGTGACCCAGCTGCAGAGGGAGTTGGACATGCAGATGCTCTATGAGTAATAATAATGACAGGGAAAAGCTCATGGGCTCCATTGTAATGCAGGCATTGCACAGACCACCAAACAGTTCAGGTAGGTGGGGATTTTTATTGTCAGAGTACTGGTGATGCTGAAAATGAGGGATTTTAATAAACACTCACCTGCTGGAAGCCAATGAAGGAGAATACCAACGTGCTTTGCAATGCACTTACGACCAAATTTTGAGACAGTGGGAAAAGCAATCTGAAGGGGAGCTCTTATATTTGATACCAACTCTAAGGGAGAAACTGTTAAAGAACTGGGAGAGAAAAGGCAGGTTGAGTGAGCATTACCCTGCAATGACAGGACTCACAGATTTCAGGAAGGGAAAGGGGTAATATAATTAGAACAACAGGTTTCAAGGGGATATGAGAGGACTGTGGGCATAACCTCTTTGGCAAGGAGTCTGGAGAAAAGAAATTAAAGAATTGTTTGTTCCCCAAAGAAAATTTATAGAGAGAAAAAATGCAAATTGAGACAGCACAGGACAAGGACAAAAAGCAAAGTAAAATAAATCTGTCTAAAATATAAGCAGATCATTTCTGTCAAGCACAAGAAGGAACCATGTACAAAATTAAAACTAGTTTGGATTATTCAGAACAAATACAAAAGAATAGCAAAAGATGCAGAGGAAAAAAAAAAACCAAAACACATCAAAGAAGCCAAGACCAAAAAATGTGTACAAGAAAAGATTGTGTACATTAAGTACATGAGGAGTAACATAAATTGTTCTGGAAGTATATTTTTGGTAAGAGCATGTTCCAGGAAAGTGTTGCTCTACTGCTTAATAGAAGCACATTGGTCTTCACTAGTGTTATTTTGAGTATATGGAAAACAGCCTAGAACAGAGAAAGGACAAATCAGACAGTACTTAATGTGTTAGGTGTTCCCAGGTTAGCTGTGCCTCAGATTTGCTATACTTGGAAGCTGGAAGAATTTTCTAAATTAGTCTCAGCCCTGTTAGCAGTTACCATTGAGAATCTGAAGAAGAAAAATGAGTGAAAAAAAATCCAGAAAAACACATAGAAAAACACATCCTTAAAAGGAGGGGGGAGCTGTGGATGGAAGAGTCCTGTCACAGATTTGCAGGTCGTTTTGTTCCTAGAAAAAGTACAGTGTTAATTTTGTAAATACCTGGAAGAAAGTAACAAACAGCAATCAGCATGGATTTGTTGGAACTATCTAATACCTTGTAATAAGAGATTAAAACTTGTGGATAAAAGGAGCAGATGCCCTACATTTTCATTTTAAGAAACTGCTGAACGCTGTCTTACAAGAGTCCCCTATAAACAAGCTAGGGAACATCAAGCAGTATTTATATGTAAGTTGCATGGGATATAGTTGCACAACTGGTTGGATAAGGTAAACCCCAAGCAGCTACTGCTGTTTCACTCATGTGTATTCCAAAAGAGTTTATTTTAGGCATTAATATGTTTTTTCAGCAGTAATCTGGATTATGTTTTAGAGAATATGCTTATTAAATTTGCAGTTGTCACAGAGTTGAGAATGAATTGGAAGGATGCCAGAGAACAGGATTAGAATTGAAAATGATCTTGAAATGGCTTTGAAAATAGAGTAATATTCAGCAAGTGTAAGTCTATGGTACTATACCTGGGCAGAATAGCCATACACAGACACAGGACAGATGGTTAAGCAGTGGCTTTTGAAAATGATATATGTCATAAATATTACATGAATAAACATAGTCAAGCTGTTGTAAAGAAGGCATGGATGGATGAAAAAGACATATAGCCTGTCAAATGTATGGAGTAATTCATCTGATGTACTCAGTCTCTGCTCAGTTCAAATACTGGAATCAGTTTTGAGCATCATATTTCAATAAAGATACAGCTAATTAAAGGGAGTTCAGGGAATAGCAATAAAGAGTTAGAGGGCTGAAAAACAGGACTTGTAAGTAAAAAAAAAGGAAGAATCAGAATTATTTAGCCTGAAAGTAAAGGGTAGGTAGGAATAAAAATCTTTCAAGTATGGAAAAAACCCCAAGAAAACACCTTGAGCCAGCCAACCAACCAACCCACCAACCAAAGAAACACACCCTAAACATATTGAACCTACAGAGATGAAGGGAATGATCTGATCTCTGCATCCCATATGGATAGCTTAAATTCTAAAAGAAAGAATTAAATTAGACATCAGAAAAAAAAATTCTGACCATAAGGTGAGATACTTAGAACAAAGTTAGGTGAAAACTTGGTAAGTATATTAGCAGTCTTTCAAAGCAGGGAAAGCATATCCATAAATGATACAAGTGTAGCTTTGTTTTATCTGCAGTTTGGAGTTGACTTGCTCTGGACCTTCTCAGCAGTATGAATGTGTTACATTCCTGTGTATTATTGCTGTGCCACACAATGCATTTTCTGTTCTGTAAATCTTGTGAAACACCACTGTAATTTGAATTAAGGTTATTCTTTTTCTTTTTTCAGTGTGTGCAGAAGCTTACAATCCTGATGAGGAAGAGGATGACGCAGAATCTAGGGTACTTCATGCTTAGAGTCAAATACTTGTTCACTTCTCAAGAATTAAATTTAGGAGGAAAAATGTAACCAGCTTTACCATTCCTTTCCAAAACCATCCTTATTATTTAGTAATCTCTTGGGGTTTGTGTTAAAGGAACATTAAAAAGTTCTCTGTAATAGTCACTCGTGTAGGACTTGATGTATTATTCTTAATTACCAAGCCTGTGATACGTGCTTAAGGAAACATTTTTGTGCAATTATATTTACTCAGAGAGCACCTACTTCTAAAAACTCATACTTGGTGTCCTCATAATCTTGCAATAGTTTCCTTTTTTATAAGGCAGAAAAAAGTTAAACTATAAAATTGCTAAGATTTTTCAATGTGACAAATAATGAACTGTATTTATTTCTTTTATTTGTGTCATCCTTTTAAAGGTATTTACTTAGCTTTTAAGATGAAATGACATGACTTTCAAGAGAAGTTTGTTTATATTCTACCTAATTTTCTGGCTGTCTAACACTGTCCAAAAGGTTACCCTGTAGTGTTACAGGTATATGTAGCATATCTTTTGAAGCATATGAGTTGAACAACTCGATTGATACTCAGAAGAACCAGACACTGGTAATTTAGTAAATCTCTGGCTCACTCAGATAGTGTCAAGTCTGTTGTTTACTCTGTGAAATTTCTGATATAAATTTAACACAGATGCTGTTTCACAAAATATTCTTTAGGAAGTAGTCATGGGAAATGGCTGAATGTAACAGTGGTGCTTTTTATAAAACATGCACACCCCAAATATGATTAGAGAGTAGTAATGTTTATGTAGCAATAGGGTAGATAAAGGTGTCCAGAATGGCTTGCAGAAATGAACTGGATTCCACAGGTGTAAATACCTTGTGAGCCTAAATATAGCAGTGTTTCATTTGCTGATGCTATGGGGATACCATTTTATCATTGAGTGTTTATTCAAATCCTGCAGGTTTTGAAATGAAAGAGTTATGAATCATGGCCAAAATATTGTGTAAAATGCTTAGTTAAATTAGCTCAGTCCTTCAGCTAGTGCTGCTATATGATAATCACTCTAAGAGTTTTTGTGTTATGTCCCTCAGATTATTCACCCCAAAACAGATGATCAAAGGAACAGACTGCAGGAGGCGTGCAAGGACATCCTTCTTTTCAAGAACCTAGACCCGGTAAGAAACTCTTGGTAATGAACAGCATTTAGCAGTGCTGCTAAGAATTATTTCTCTTGAGCTTTGGAACAGAAATTTACAGATTTGACTTTTGTAATCTCTTACATATGCTTTCTTGACCATTTGATAAATTCCAGAAATGCTATTTTTTAAATTGATACGTCATGTGTAGAGTCTTCTGTTTACCACTAAGTGATAACACTGAAATACATTAATATGAATCTGTACATTGATAAAATGGATACATGAATTGTATTAATGATTGTATTTTCTTATTTTAAATGCTCCTGTACAATGATGGCTAGAAACACATCAGTTAACTAGAATGTTTAAGTTTTTTCTGTAAGTTACTTTTTAGCATCAAAAGGCGACAAGTGCTCCATCAAAACAGAAAATTACCCCCAAAGCATTCAGTTTAGCTATGGATGTAACTGAAAAGTGAATGAAATAGAGGGAAAGAGAAAGGTACTAGTAATGTGTTTACATTATTATTTCAGTTAATGCAGATACCATAAAAAAGCTTCAGATAATTTTCTGCCATGCAAATAATTTCCTTCTGTTTTGTATAAAAACAACTATGAGCTTTTAAGGAAGCCTAAATGCACTGAATGAATGATCTGGATCAGACAAAGGTGATAATGCTACCAAAAAGGATTGTTTAAGGGAAAAGGTGAGTGTATCAATCAAAACAGGCATACTGAGGCTGGGATGACTCACAGCATCCCAAATGCTTTCTCAAGAGATTTGATTCAGTTCTGTCAAGGGAGGGAGCATGAGAGAAAGAGAAACAATTATGTAGATTTTTAAGTATGAGAACAGACAGTTTAAAATTTGCTTCAAGAGGGAGCTAATGGAAGGACCAGCCTGCAGCTCTGTTTGGAAGTCAGGTGCTATTACAGAGAATGCACATTAATTTGTGCTGCAGGTTTCCAGCTCCTGCTTCTGACTGCACAAAGACTGAACCCTGACCCTGGGTACCTGCTCCCTTAGAAGCCCTGAGGAGCAGTGAGCCACAAAGCACCAGCTTAGCAGAACCCTGGAGTTATTGTTATGGAAGGGCATCAAAAGTCTCAACATGGGTGCTGATACATGTGCATTCTTGGGACAGTGGGGATCCTGACACAGAAGGTTTCCTAACTCCCTCATGCTGTCTGTTTAATAGGTAATTAATCAGCTGTTCCACTATACTTGTTCAAGCTGAAGCCATGCAAGCATTTACCCTTCTGCTTCTGAATTATTTTTCTTATTAGCTTCAGGGAATCAAAGTCATTTTTGGGCATCTGCTCTGGATGTGAAATTGCTTTATTATATATTTTCCTTATTGTTGTTGTGTCCTGGCTTCCATTTGGCTGAACCATCATTACATTAGCCTGCCAATGGCATTTTGGCAGGCCCCTCTTGGTTAAGCTCTGAGCATTTCTCTCTTATGAGCCCTGCAACACGATGGATTTTTGTGTGCTCCTAGAACCTGCTGTGATGTTAATAGTGCTTACAGTACCCATCCTCTGGATGGGATCTGCTTTGCATTACAGGGAGAGCTAGATCTTCTGCCTCAATAGTCATCAGCCACCTGCTCTGCCTGTTGGCTATACTGTAATGTTGTGTAGACACAGAGCATTGCACTGCTCCAGTGTGGGCACTTGATGGACTTTTTCCAAGGATGAATTCTTCCAAGGAATACTGAGGGATTGCTTCCTCTGTTTGTGGAGCTCTTCTCAGGACTGTGCTTGCTTGTTTTGAACTATTTTTTACAATTCTTCTTCTGAATCAGTTACTTGTAATTGCTAACAGTTCCCACAATCTGTTCTAGGTGTTTAGCACAAGACTTCTCCCTTTGTGGTGGTCTGCAATCCAAAGCCTCCAAATGCACTCTGGGGATCTCCCAAGTCTTTTTCATCCCCTTTTGCTCAGATTGTCCAGTGGATTAAGAACACATCCTCCTGCTTGAAATTCTTTATAGGCAGCATTCTGGGAAGTTAAATAAGATAATTTTTGTAAAGGAGTTTTTTATTACAGTAATTTTATTCATGAAAGACATTGGAAAACTACTGAGCTCTGAAGAGAATAAAGCTATTAAAATGTAGCCTTCTTAAGTCTGGCTTGTTCCTTCTGTGGAGCCAGGATCTGTAGTCCCTCGGGAACTTCTCCCACTCCTCCTTCTTGTTCTGCTTCTGAGCAGCGACTCAAGGGCTCTGCCACTGTAGTTGCAGTAATTAAATATTCCTGTGCCAGCTCTCTTCCTCCCCTCTGCTCTCCATGAGAGCTGCTGCAGTTTACAGAGTGGTGTATTAGGAAAAACCTTATTCATCTTGAGGAGAGATAATATCTTCTGCTGCTAAAGCTCAGGTCTCTGGAACAAAAGTCAAGATTTTTATTGATAGCATCTCCCACTCCCCCTGTTGTGTTTTTTGGTTGTTTTTTCCCTTGTATTGAACTTCAGCTTCTTTCTGCTGTAGTTCTGTGTATGAGAGTCACCATTTCAAAGGTCAGTTAGAGGGGAGCAGACGATGTAAAGGGCTTAATGGCTTTTCCCCGATGGCCTTTTAGAGGGTGTCAAATACCATTTTCAAATACAGAATAACATGTCTTACAGTGTGATCAGAATTGCATTCAGTACATGATGCTCAGCCAAGTCCACCTTTTCTTAACACTTTATCCCACCCTCACATACTGTATTTTAATTTGAATGGAAGGATAAGATAAGGCAAATGAGAAGTTGCAGTAGTTGGGAGTGACTTACAGTCCTCTGCTCAGTGTGTTAATTAAAGAGGCCATTTGAAAAGACAAGAGCCATCACATAAAATTAAAACCCAGCAGAACCATTTGAATGTAAGTCTAAATGAGAGAGGAGAAAGAGATAACCTTCAGACTTTGAGACATCTTAGGACTTGCTATACACACACCACACTTGTCTTGAGCCCTCATTCAACTACAGTAGTTTTTGAATATCAGATAGGTAAATTTGCAATTTATATGTAAATATATATATTTATAAATATCAATATTTTCCATATTGTCTGTGATTAAAAATATAATAGTGTAAAGAAGCACCGGTTCTCATACATTTCCCTGAGCAACATTCTCATGTTTTAAAGGCCAACTCTTATATTCTAAAGTCTGTGAAGTTACTTGAATTTTATGGAAACTTTCTTTAACTTTGTAGATTGATGAGGATGTGACTGGTCAGTGAATGTGACTTCAGCAGTGTATTCCTTAGTTAACTCCCTTAAATAAAAAATACTTTTAAAGAATTCACATGTTAGCAATTTTTTGCCTTAATCATTTGCCATCTAGTTGCTGTCATTTAATATAAATATTACCTAGCATGTTGCAGTTTTGAAAAAAATTCTTCAGGAGAAGAATATGAATTGAAACATGCATTTGCAACAAAATGGGGGAAAGAGATTTTGCAGAGGTACCTGGTTACTTTTTAGAGGATCAGATGAGGAAAGAATCAGGAGACAGGTCTATTCAGATGTTTGTTTTCTTCTCCCCATGCTATATTAGATTAACTCGTTCCTCTTCTAACGCATCTCTTCCTGTTCTTCTTCCCAGGAAAGCCTCTTCCTCTTAGAGTATTGTTTATTGTCCTTCTCTGTTGCCTGCCTCCCCATGGTCAGAAAATAATATTACTTTTTTGCTTTTTTGTCATGGTGTGCCAGGCTGGTTGCTCTACCTTCACACACAAAGCATGTTACCAGGCCCCTTCCTTTGTGCTCCAGGCACTGGAGGTTACTACAGTGGGCTCTGAAGTTGCCCTCTTTCCCTTCCACTTTCCCTTTGTATAAGCCAGCAAGGAGAAAACAAGATGATGACCAAATATCTTCAGCCTTTACAGGAGGATAAGCCTGAAGCTGCTATCACTGAAATTTCTCTGTTCAGCCTAACAACTGTTTTATCATCACAAGGAATAGCAGCAGCAGCTTCTCTAGTGGCCAACAAAGCCTTCTACGCTTCCTTTTTACAGTACAATTCAGAGTTGTCCTTTTGGTTTTGTCTCTTAAGAGGAAAATTTGCTGGGGTGATTAACAACAGGCTATTTAGTTTGGCAGTTACAGCCCATAGGGCAGCAGTTAAAACACCTGATGAACCTTTTATCAGAGCAGGAGGCTGGCTCAAGGGACTGCTACCATCAAAGCTGAGCTGTGCCCTTGCACTTAAAGTCTGAATCCTTTCTTTGGCAAAAATTCACAGGCAGTGTTAGATCATCTATTCTCTTTCAGAGAAGTTTAATAGTGGAGAGCTTTGCCCTGCTAATGCTTGTACAGAATATATAAAATAGGTTTTGACCCTTTTCTAAAAAGTGATAAATTATACATATTGTTCACAAATATGCAAGAGCAATTTCTGGGCATATTGCCATCCATGTACCTGGAGAATTAGTATAAAAGAACACAAATATTGATTAATCAATTAGAATTGATTAACTTGAAGGAAGATGAAAGAGAACATAATGTAACTGTTTTATGAATAGTGGAATCTTATACTTAAAGCCAAATTATTCCTTGAAACCACTAACAGAAGATTCTCATGATGCTCTTAGGTTCTTAAGAATTTTGGTGAAGAATGAGAACTACAGATTTTTGAGTAATTAATGGGAATATACACCCCACCCTGCCATATATATATTTATATACATCTTTATACATATTTATATATATATAAAATGTGTGTATTAGATATATATAACTGAGCCCAGAATGCTTGAACACGTTAATACTCTGCCCTCTCAGATGACACAAAGGTGATGACATTGAGGTTATGGGCATGTCCAGAGAAGGGCAACAGAGCTGGGGAAGGGTCTGGAGCACAAGTCTGATGAGGAGCAGGTGGGGGAGCTGGGGTGTTCAGCCTGGAGAAAAGGAGGCTCAGTGTATCACTCTCTACAGCTGCCTGAGAGGAGGCTGTACCCAGGTGGGGGTCAGTCTGTTCCCCCAGGACCAGAGAAGTGGCCTCAAATTGACCCAGGGGAGGTTTATATTGGATAGTAAGAAAATTGTCTTCACTGAAAGGGTTGTCAAGCATTGGAAGAGACTGCTCAGGAAAACGTTTGGGTCCCCATCCCTGGAGGTATTGAAAAGATGTGCAGTTGTGGCACTTGGGGTAGGTAGTTACAAAGTATGAAATGTGTTACTGAGCCTGACTGATGGGTATGTGCACCATATTTGAGAGGCAGAGTACTAATTTAGCATGTAACTGTGTGGAAGAAGGTTAAGGTATATTCTCAAGGAAATACTATTGCTTGAAAATATTGATTGTACATTGAAATACAAATTAGATTCTTTGATAGTGAAAAAATAAGTGCCTTTTCATTGGTTTACAAGTGGATATAACACAAGGGAATGAAGTATTTTCAGTTGGATCAATATTGCTGCTAACATTTTTATCAGAGTTCCCCTGGAGTATATGTGCATGGTTTTGTTTCGAAAAACAAATGTGGAGAGGTGTAGAAATAAAATTTGTAATTTATCTTCCTCTACAGTGTTGAGTTGTTGATTTAAGAAGTCCTTTTCTTCCCATGGTTTCCATGCCTGTGTTTTGCTAACGTTTTCTACCTCTCTCCCCCTTTCTTTTCTGGTATTGTCTGCTTCATTGACTTCTTAATATCATGTTGAGTATTAAATTGTTGATATTTCAAATTGCACAAAGTGAGGAAAAGGTGGCCAGCAGGATGCCATTTTACTGAGGCTCATTTTATGAACTCGGGGACAATAGAACAACAGTGGATTAACTTTGTTCACATGATAATATTTTAATGTTTTTAGAAGTCATATGAGATAGGCAAGTCTTGTTGCTACTATTTTGCTAAAGTGCAAGGAAATCTTCTGCCCACTGGATTGTGCAGGCTGTTTTGGATCTAAAAAGGAAATTAACTGAGGTTTGCTGTCTACCGGGGAGCACTCCAGCAGCACACTCATCCTTTTGTGGGACTCACAGGCAAATACAGTCCCAACACACTATCCATTACTTTAGAGATTTAATGCACACAGCCTTGTTGGATCCAGATAGCTGGATTTTACCAGCTCCTGTCAAATGCCAGATTAGGATTGTCTGCTGTTAGATCCACATCATTTTAATTGTAAAAATTTAGCTATGCCTTCTATCTCCTGAATACATTTTCTAAAAGTCAGGAAGGAAAATTTTCAGAAGTTACTTTCTACATTTGTCATTGTCATGACTTCCAGTGGTGATCATGTCCTACTTTCCATTTTATCTACAGTGCCTTCATTGATTCAGGCAGCACTTTGTCAATCAACAAATATTTATATCAGCAGTTTAAACACTAATGCTTCTCGGAAACTCCAGTGTTTGAGTTTAGAAAGGAGAACTTCATCCTTTTTCTTTTTACAAAATAGCTCACAGTAAATTTATAAACTGGTATTAAGAAGAGATGTACCTGGCACAGCAGTAGCAAAGCACTCAGTAGTTTGGCAGTTTAAAGAGCCTTTCCCATCTGGGAAGGACACCATGGTCTATCAGCTCTCTTGACTAAAAGCTGCCTTGCAAGGACATGCAAGTGACTAGTTTTTAATCTGTGTGAGATGTATACTAAATAAAATCTCATTTAAATTATACTTAACATCTATTACTTAATTTTTGTCAAGAAACTGTGTTGAGATGTGATTGCCATGTTTGTTTTGTTGACTTGAGAGAAACTGAGGTTAATGTACTATTTTCAAACAAAGCAATGGTATTTGGTGATACAAAGTCTGTGAGAGGAGAGTCGTGTTTAGTTGTAGTTTTTCACTTGAACTGGCAAGAGGGATGGAATCCCACACTGTCAGGGGATGTCCTTGGTAAACCAGTTATCATTACTGTCTGGGGCTTTGTTCTTCTAAATCTCCTCCTGTCTTTTGTGAGCAATTGTAAACATGCACAAAATTCGGTGCATTTCCGATATGGAATGGCAATGCAGCAGCTTTGCACACACCTGACTAATGCAGGTCTTATTGGCATCACGGGGGCATGGTGGGACAATTCCTGTGGCTCCACTGAGAAGGAGGGATACAGGATCTGTAGGAAGGACAGGAAGAGGAGACAGGTAGGTGGTGTTGCCCTCTATGTTGGTGACCAGCTGAAGTGCATGTAGTGCCACCTGGGGATGGATGAGGAGCTGACAGAGAGCCTGTGGGTCAGGGTTGAAGGGACAGCAGGGACAGGTGCCATTACAGTGCAGGTGTGCTACAGCTGCCCAACCAGGAAAACTGGGCACAAGGTCCTCTACAGACAGATCAGAGCAGCCTCACATTCACAGTTCCTCATCCTCATGGGGGACTTCAACCACTCCTGACATCTCTCAGAGGGACAGCACAGCAGGGCACAGGCAATCCAGGGGATTCTTGGAATGCATTGATATTAATGTCCTTCTCCAAGTGATAGAGGAGCCAGCAAGAAGAGGTGTTATGCTGGACTGTTAGGAAGTTAATTAAAGCAGAGACAGAAGTAAATCTGGCTAAGGACATCCAGGGTAACAAAAAACGCCTCATTAGGTATGTCGGTGATAAAAAACAGACTAGAAAAATGTGGGTCCTCTCAGGAAGGGTATGGGAGACCTGGTTACTGAGGCCATGGAGAAGGCTCAGGTATCCTGTGACTTCTTTGCTTCAGTCTTCACCAGCAAGTGCTGCAGCCACACTGCCCAGGCTGCAGAAGCTGAAAGCAGGGATGGGGAGAATGAAGAGCCACCCATTGCAGAACGACCCCAGCTGGATTCAAGAACGTCTAAGGAAGCTGAAGCAGCATAAGTTACATCCATGGGTCTTGAGGGAGCTCTCTAAGGATGTGGCTAAGCCACTACCTTATTTGAGAGGTCATGGCAGTCCAGTGATTTGAAAAGGGGAAACATAACCCCCATTCTTAAAAAAGGAAATGAAAAAGACCCAGGGAACTACAAGCCACTCAGTCACAAAAAAACCCCTCATCCTGTTTTCATTTTACATGTACTTTTGAAGGTAGAACTGCTGTAAGGAAGAAAAGCATTTAGACTGCACCATTTTACAAAGTACTAGAATTAATTCTCTTTATGAAACAGATCTGCTTTTTAACTCTAAAGTTACCTATCTTTATCTTTACAAAATAATGACAGAGGGTGCCAATAAATTGAGCCTCAGTCTGGCAGAGATTCAAGAGGATTCACATAGAGCAAACCGGGCAAGCAAGTTATGTAATTCTCGTGGTAAAAGCAAAAACCATGTTCCTGGTTTGGTTATTGCAATCTGCTTTGTCTTAATTTAAAGTGGAAAATTTTAGAAAAGGGATCATTTGTCTTTAAGTTAGTTGCAGTTTATTTAGGAAGTTAAAATAAATGTGCAATGCTTCAGCAATTAATAGACTGCTCTCAGATGTATTAAATATCTTAAAGTGTTTGAAACATTTTTAAAAGGGAATTGGATTTGTGAATTCTACTCTGTTGCATTAAAAAATTGTGGATTTACATAACGGAAAACTTATGTTTTGGTGAGCTTGATTCATAGTTATAAGTTGAAAATATTTTAACCAGAAATCCAAGAAGAGGCGCACTGCATAAAGATTTTATTTATATATATTATTCCTCAGTTACAGGAAATAACCATCTTTTTGGCTTAATCTTTTTTCCCCAAGATATCTTGGAAGTATTTTAAGTTCCAGGGTTTGATACACATATAATAAATTTTTCTTGCATTGCTTGCACTCAGATGATAACATGGCCTTTAGCCTCCCATGAAGTGTGGAGCATTCTCTATGTTCTCACTCGTTTTCAAAAGGCAGACAAGGGCTGTTGGCTGGGGAGCCACTTTGCCAATTCAGATTGAAATCCAGAGGAAGGCAAAGTGCTGCTTCAAGTGCTTTAGACAAGCTGACATGAGGGCAGTTTTGCAGATTCTGTAGGAATTTTTTTGTTTACATAGAGGGGACTGAAAAGAATGAAGTAATATTACCTATTCATTCAAGCATGGAAGTTTTTAAAAGGCAACTCCTGTACATAATTTTCAGTCTCTCCCAATGGCACCCACTCACACTTTTCTTTCTCTGAAATGAGCTATAACACATTCACTGATACCTGAAATGATCCATCTTTTTTCAAATACATGCCTGTCTATACTAACTAAGCTACTAAGTAAAAAACATAGTTAAATGATGCTTTGCTGGCCCAGGAGGGCTGCATGATGTCTCCCTGTACTTTACCATGATCAACTGTACTAAGGATGGATACTGCCATTCTGTTGTTCTTTGTGCCCACACACAGCCAGCTCTGTGAAGGAAAATTTGTATTTAGCTTCCATTTTTCAGAAAGGCTTGGATAACATGGTACTGCTGGTATTTTTAAAAGCTTTCAGTGAGTAAAAAATTCAGCAGCATAAGGATGGAATTCATTACACCTAATTTATCTGTCTAAAAATTGTGTGTAACTGGGAGTTACAGTAGATGTCTCTATCCTCAGAGGAAAGAAAGGGGAATCTCTAGAGAATGATTCTGAGCTATCTTGTATGGTTATCTCTGTCCATGGGCTGCAGAAGGACTCTAGAGGACTGACTTAGACTTTGCTCTTTGGAAAGGCAAATGCCACCCATCTTTCAGTGGGTAGGAATGCTGTGAATCAAACATAGCAAAATGCAAATCTGCAGGCTTTTTCTACCATGGTTTTCACTAGAACCTGCTTGTTCCAGTATGATACATCCTTAATAAGTTTCAAGAAGTAGAGTATAGAATTTTAGGCATATTGCAGGATAAACCAAAATTAAAATTTAAATGTTTGAGTTATCTTTTTAGGATTCTTAATCCACAATGAGCTGTGTTTGGGTTTTTTAGATGTGAATAGTCAAATTTACATGAAATGAGATTAATGAAATAATTAGTGTGCTTTTTTTGATATTAGACAGTCGTAATTTAAGTGATCATATTTTGTTAGTCTGTTAACCTTTCTCTCTCAACAAAGGAGTTTTGTAGCCATGTGTAAATTCCTACTTTCCAATGAAACCAGCATTTACTGACTCAGCCTAAACATTGCAGACCTTTATGGTTACCTCTGGCCCAACATTCTGCAGGCATTCAAAACACTTTACAATCATTTTAGAATTAAATTCTGTAAGGAAGTTCTAAAGATAAAATCAGGCAAATGTATAATTTAGAATAATGGATACAATTTTTGTTTCAAGGGTATAATGTTACTCAGTTGTGAAGGGTGAAATTCTGTCTTTGGGTGGTCATGAGCAATTTAGGTTGCAAAGATCTATTTTATCATTTGCAGTGACAAGTGGGGAGCTGTGCTCTGAACACTGGAAAAGCTAACACTGAATACTAAATAGAATGTCTTTCTATTATTGATCCATGCATTTCTGTAACTTGAATATTTTCCACTGTTAACACTCTTTATCTGCATATTGGGAAGCTGGCCAGTTAGATAATTTGAAGAGTAAAATTTTAGAAGCAGATGATAATTTCTTGTCTTTGTATTCTTTTAAACAGGAACAGATGTCTCAGGTGTTAGATGCAATGTTTGAAAAGATGGTTGAAGGAGGGGAACATGTAATTGATCAAGGGGATGATGGTGACAACTTCTACGTCATTGACAGGTGAATTGCTGTGTCTTATTATAGCACAAAGTATAATGCAAAAGTCCATTGAGAAAAGCCTGTATTCTATGAACTTGTATTTAAAGCTTAAATTACAGCTTTTCTCTTGGTATCCAGTGACAGGACTCATGGGAATGGTTCAAAGCTGTGCCAGGAGAGGGTCAGATTGGATATTAGGAAGCATTTCTTTACCAAATGAGTGCTCAAGCACTGGAAAAAGCTTCCTAGAGGTCAATGCTCCAGGCCTGTCAGTGTTTAAGGGGCATTGGGACAATTCTTTTAATAAAATTCTTTCACTTTTGGGCAGCCCTGAAGTGGTCAGGTAGGTGAACAAAGAGTTGTTTTAGGTCCCTTCTAACTGAAATATGAAACCAGATGATGATAAAAGTGTGTCAGGATTCTGTGCTGGAGAGACAGTATTTTTCAGCCTTTGAGGTTACAGTTTGTCATCTCTTATCCAAAAGGCTGCAGGGACTTTACAATATTCTGTCAGCCTTGCAGTTTTTAGGTGTAAGGTATCACCTCTGTGTCCCCTATCAATGAAATAACTGCAGATTTTTCTTTACATTCACATGATTTATCAATGCATACCATAAGAATATTCAGCACAGAAGAAAATGATGGCTCAGCATCAATGGGCTTGGCAACTTCATGTTTTACAAGATATCAGATTTTACTGCATTCCCAAAGGGAAAAAAAGTTATTAAATTAACAATGGAGAGAAGAAATGCACAATATATTAGAAAAATGCACATATTTATTTCATGATCTTATGTTGCTTTTCAGATACATTCCTTCTGTTTCTTGCATGTCTGTTGTTTCATTAGGAATTACTACTTTAAAATATTTAATATATTAAATAACTTTTATAATTATTTTAGTGATCCTATCATAGCAATTTTTGCAAAGACTTGTGACATTTGTATTTAGTGTGGTTAAAATGAAATTAAGAAACAGATCTAAGTCAGATCTTAATTTTTAATAAGTTCTGGTGAGAAATAGATCACTGTACATCCATTCTATCTTTAAACTTAGTTAATGTAATAGCTAATAACCTTTTTCTTCCCTTTAAAGAGGGACCACTTTTATTATTTATAGAAATCATTGAGATGTCTTTACAAGGTGTTTAATACCATGTAAGCAAGCAAATGTATATTTCAAATGCTTTATCTTTGGAACTCATGGTATAAAAAATATAGTGAGAGGCTGCTTGCAAAGGCCAGGGCTGGATTCTACTCATTGTATTTATATATTTTATTAACAGAGGTACATATGATATTTATGTAAAATGTGATGGTGTTGGGAGGTGTGTTGGAACCTATGATAACCGAGGATGTTTTGGTGAGTTGGCCTTAATGTACAATACACCCAGAGCAGCTACAATTATAGCTACCTCTCCTGGTTCCATCTGGGGTTTGGTAAGTAGAGTACTTCTTTTAAGCTATTTTTAAAAAAAATATATTTTGTATAGATTTCACTGGCATGCTATATCTGCATTAAGAAAAAAAATTATAATTTCAGAAAGTTTCATTCTAGAAATCCTGAGAAATCCTGACATAATGCTATATTTTTGCAGAATCTGCAGATGAAAATCTGAGGCTTAATAAAACACTGATTTTTTGAAAAACGTAATTTTATTTTATTTTAATTGCAATCTCCCAAATTTCAAACCACTGGGAATTGCATATTAATTTTTCCCCCCCATGCCTTGATTGGAAATGCCTTTGTTTCCAGAGTAAATTTCCAATATGAGGTTATTTACTCATGTTATAGTACCTGGATCTTTGACAAGAGTAATTGAATTTACCACAAAAGTAAACTGAGATGGCCATCCTCTTCAAGATGTACATGTTGATCTAATGACTGATCCCAGGACTGAAAGGAAAGGTGGTTTTTCACCAGCTTTATCCATGTGACTTTTGGGATTGTTTAGGACACTGTAAGAATGGCTGTAAACTGGACTGGGTTGTGTTGGCCAGTAAGTCCCCCTGTGGCAGGGAATTTCCCCTCTGCCTTCACCAGGGCACAGCCACACAAAGTTAAGGGAAGAAAACACCATATGTGTAGGTTTTTTCATCTGTCTGGTTCACTTTCATGGCCAAATGCTAAGGAATGTCCAGTTGCCTGTTTAGGGCAGCAGTGAGCCTTGTTCTGCTGAAATAGCACAAAGTGGGCTGTGACCTAAGACCCAGACCCAAGGATTTTGGGTTTGTTTAGACAAAAACCTAAAAGCCTCTTTGAGTACATATCAATTTGTATGGGACCTCAGGATAATGAATAAACTTTGTAAATGAAACATTTAAATATTGAGGATTTCTTAAACATCCTAAATTACCCACTCAGTGTTCACTGCTGTAACTCTACCCTCTGTGGGTGAACTCAGTGTGTGCTCCACAGGGATTTTCATAGCCATTTTCAGATCAGGAGCTTAACTTTAGGAGCTCTTGATTGACCTCTAGAGGAATCTGTCTCAACTGACAGAAGGGAGAGACCGGCCAGCTAGGCTGGCAGCCACACTGAGTGACTGAAATTGGGTAATTTGATCATATTCGGCCAGTCTAAAATATTTTCTAGCACTTGTTTTCACATATTTTCAGTTAATAAACTCTCTTTTTCTCTTTGTGATTACAGGATAGGGTAACATTCCGAAGAATCATTGTAAAAAATAATGCCAAAAAGAGAAGAATGTATGAAAGTTTTATTGAGTCATTGCCATTCCTTAAATCTTTAGAAGTAAGATTTCTGTTGCTTTATTTTAATGGCTGTATTGGAGGTATCTGATAAGATTCTACTCTTGAAGACTTTAAATTTGGCATTCAAAATGTCTCCACAATGGAAGTTTGCATACTTTTGTTTTGGAAAAAGACTATATTTAGATTTTTTTTTAAATTTAATATGAATGATTATTTGTCATATTGTATTTTAAAATATAACTTCTTTGCTTTCAGTTTCTCAAAGCTTAGTTTTACCTATTTATTAGCCCATAAAATTGAACAATGACTTGGGGAATTTAAAAATATTTTAATTTATCAGCTATATTTTTATATGCATGTTTTTTCTGAACATAATTTTTGAATGCTTCTTACAAAAATGGAAGCTTATCAGAATAGCTGTTAAAACTGCAATATACCCTCTGGAACACTATTCAGCAGTTCTTTTTTTAATGGTAATCAAAACAGGAAAATAAAGATACACTATTCTGTGCACAGATTCACAGAAAGAAATATGAAAGGGCTTTCTAAATATATACTGTCATAATGTTAACCAAATATTTCTTGCATTTTCTTTTTTTAAATGAAGGTATCTGAGCGTTTAAAAGTGGTTGATGTGATTGGTACCAAAGTGTACAAAGATGGAGAACAAATCATTGCTCAGGTACAGTTTCTTCCTAGTTTTAGTTTTTCTTTCACAATAGGTAACAACAATCATGTTATTTATAGACAGTGCATACTCTTAAACCCTATTTTTCTTTCTCACATAAACAAAATCAATAAATCTTAAATGTGGTTATTTTGTTTCAAAAGCTCACTTTTCACTTACCATACTTTAAAAAACAACCCTCTTTGTTGGTATAAATAGAAGAGTCCACATGTTTAATATACTTTATAAGTGTGCTTCCAATGAGGAGCACTGAAGACTCACCTTGGTCTTGTTAAAATATGGTCAACTTTTCAAGAAGACAGGAGTAAACTCTTCAGGATAGGCAACTGTGATTGTCTTGCTCCAGGATAGTTAGTGGGTATCACATAGCCCCTGGAGGCTTTTGTACTGGAAACTTGCTATTGGAAATTATCTGGGAGGAACACAGAAGTGGATAAATGGTAGTAAGGATCCTAAAAATCTTCCTCAACATTGGTTTTCTCTGCTTTTTATGTAAGGCACAGTCAGCTATGTCTTTTCATGAAAAGGCCTTGCTGTCAGTTCTGTATAGTTGTTTTGACTGTTATGTGTCTAGAATACAGTTTTCAAATTAGAAGTGGTTTCTTTTGCAACAGGTGTCAAAAAGAGGAATTTCAAGGCACTGGTTGCAAATATTTTGATGTTACCATGAAACTAAAAGGGAAATTTTACCCTTTTCTTACTCACTTTATTTTTTTTCTTGTGCAGGGTGACTTGGCTGATTCTTTCTTTATTGTGGAATCTGGAGAAGTAAGGATTATAATGACAAGGAAGGTAAACATTCCTAAAACAACAACCTTTTTGGTTTTGTACCATTGTCACTAACTTTGCTTATGAAATCCTGAGTTTGTCAGATCTCTCTTCTAATACTTTTTCTTCTTTTACGTGCAATTTCAGGGTAAACAAGATCTAGAAGAGAATGGAGCAGTAGAAATAGCTCGATGCTCAAGAGGACAATATTTTGGAGAACTTGCTCTTGTAACTAACAAACCCCGAGCTGCTTCTGCATTTGCTCTTGGCACTGTCAAATGTTTAGGTATTATTCAATACTATTTTATGTCTAATATAAAATGATACATAATCTACTTGGTTGCTTTTATTGTGACTCTGTCTTTCTCTAGAATATAAGATTTAAGGCAGTTTCATCTATTATTGTGCATTACTATCTGCGTTATTTATTTGCAAAAATTACTTGCAATTGATAAATACTATTACACACAATTTCTCCAACATTTCTCTGATTGTATGGAAGTAAAAATTAGTTTAGGGCAGTACAGAGCATTGCTGCAAACTGCTTATAGCTATCAGATAAAAGTCTAATACTCTGCAGAAAGGTGAGGTGTTTCTTTTCTCAGTAGACTGACTCATCTAAGAAATAATTCTGTTAAAAATCCTGTGCCTTTTCATCCCCATGACTTAAGCTTTTAACAAATTCTTTTGTCTTCACTAGCTGTTAATTTAGTCATCCCATGACACTGTAGTCTCAGGCACAGTGAAGACTGTAGGAGTTGTGCTCATAGACAACCCTTTGCATCCATTGCTTTTCATGGTCTGACGTTTAGCTCCTACTTATGGGAAAACTGTAAACTGCAAAGATAGATTTGGTATTCCTGGATAACAATTTGATGACCAAGCCAGTAACCAAAAAGTTTCTTTATTTTTTAAAATTCCTAGCTCGAAACACACAGAGATGATGAAGCAATATAGATCAAAGATATGACAGATGGGAAAGAATAAGAGGCAGTGGTGGGGAAGAGTGCTATTATCCATTATGACTGAATAACAAAGATCTCTGGCACTTCCCAAACAGCAGAGATCTTGAACATTTCTCAGGAGACAAGAGATTACAAGCCAGCAGGTTGGAAGTATATGAAGTTTCCTCCCTGGCCTGTTGGCTGGAACTATAGAGGATCACATCATGTGATCAGATAAAGAAAATGTTCTAGTCTGTGCATTGACATTGCAGTGAATTATTGTCTTCAAGTTTTTGCACATTTGCTGAGAAAATAAGTATTCATTACAATTTTCACTTTTGGTGGAAGTAAGTAAAAAGAGCAAGGAAATATGCTGTTAGAGCCCAAATAACAGCAAACAATATCATTTAAGGATGTGGCTTTTTGAAATCTCATGGGTGTTAAAACTTTATTTTGTGGAGGAATCGAGGCCCCTTCAGACTTCTTCACAAGCTCTTGGGTAACATAAATCTTAGTATGAAAATATTTTCAAAATAAGGAAAAAAGAAAGTTCAAGTTTATTTATGAAATTTCAAGACAGCCATGCATGTGTTGGTTGATCTTGGTTTTCCTGAGGTAAGCAGTTCCCTTCTGTGCAAACAATGTATGTGCCTCAGTAGTATCTGTTGTCATTTAAAATCTTACACTGGAATATCATAAATACCAGGATTAGTGTCTGTTACTGATGAGAACATCATATTCTTTCTCTTTCTCTCCCTTTTTATCTTAGTTATGGATGTGCAGGCATTTGAAAGGCTTTTGGGACCTTGTATGGAAATTCTGAAAAGAAACATTGCAAACTATGAAGAGCAGCTAGTTGCTCTGTTTGGAACAAACATGGACATTGCTGACACCAGTGCATGAACTAAACATTGGAGCAACAAGATCTGTTATGAGAATATAGCACAGTAGTGGTTAGTCCACTGAGAAATTGTCTCTCTTCCTATAGATGCCAAGCATTTTTCTGTGATTTTAAGAATGGGATTGGGGTTGTTTGTTTTGTTTTTGGTTGGGTGGTTCTTTTGGGTTTTTTTGTTTTGTTTTGTTTCTTGGTTGTTTGGGTTTTTTTACTTATGACAGTGGAAATACTAGTAAAAAAAATAGCAATTCAATAAATTGAGGGCTTGATTTTTAAAAGTGCTCAGAATTGATGGTTCCATCTGATATAAGGACGATCTGTAGTAGCACAGCACCTTTGAAAATCAAGTCCTTTAACACAGCATTTCCTTAAAGAATAGATTTTTTTAAAAACCCCACATGTGATGAACTTGTTAAACCAGCTTCTGTTCTTCAAAAAGGTTACATCTTTTCTGGAAAGACTGTTAGTTTGAATGTGATATGTTGAAAGTATTAGTGCACACAAAGTGTTTATATGTATTAATACAGAAGATATACAGTAGATATTACTTTTTGACTATTACAGTTGTCATGATTTTATGTTGCATTTATCACAGATGTAGTGAATCACGAGATTAATCATAAGATAAAGCATGACAATGCGTTTTGTGTAACGCTCATGACCCAAATCTGGTTTTTAACATTTTGTAATTTGTTTTAAAGTCCTCTTTGTTTAATATGTCATGTTTCAGCACGACATTGTAATATCTTATGCAATTTAGAGGACTTGTATATTTTTGCAATAAACTGCATTTTTTATTAGTTACATGAATTCTGTACATGAGTGAGGACAGCTGACAAATTAACCTTAATGCTTTCAAAGCAAAGGCATGGGTCATTGTCATGTTCTACCTAATCATACATAACCTATATTGTTCTCCTTCTCCCTTGTTTTATATTTATGCATTTTGTCTTCTCTATTTATGCTTGTTCTCTAGTTAATTTTTTTTTTTTTTAGATCTCACCTTTTTTATTGTTCAATCTGTTTCAAGCAAAATGATCTCTGTATATCTCTCTTCCTGTGGTCTAATCTTAGTTATCAAAGATCAGAGTCAATTACTGAAGTGACTAATATCAAAAGCCATGCTAAACTAAGCTTGTCCTTGAAAATCCTTAACAGGAAGTGCAAAAATATTTTTAATTTGAAAGATCAGTACTTCCAAAGCTTTGCACACATCTGTCATTGTTAAAGCTAACATGTCTTGCTTTCAAAATCCTGTAGGTCATCATAAAATAATGTGTTCAGCCATAATAGCATGGGGTACCTTCTGAGACTGAGGAGAGAGAATATCATCTTAATTAGGCACACAGGGCTCATTGCTTACAAGGGTCTGTGACTGGAAATTTCAGGCCCAGTCCAATTTCAATCCTGCTTACTGACCTGTCTGTTGATGTTCTTGGACAGCCAGTGCAAATACTGGCCATGGGCAGCTCTGCCAAAATGACACTGCAAGAGTTGTAGGAAGGCTGCTTATGCCCTGACTCAAACACCTGAATTGTAACACCTTTCCTTCTTAGATAATGACTTTTCTAATGCCATATATTTGTGTATGTTGATGTAATCATTATGCTACAGTTAGTGATACGTTCTGACAATTTATATAATCATACCTGTATATGAAATTATGATTATATAATATGATAACAATATATAATTTATATCATATAGTATGGTATAAATTATAAGCCAGATTCCTAACAAAATACAATCTGAGCAAAATTTACAAATGTAATTTTTTTTTACCTAGAAACCTGGTATGAATAATTGCATATATGATAACTTGCCTTTGTACTTTTGATTTATGGAAAAAAGAGAAGCCTGTTATACTAGAAGGAAATATCAGGTAACCAAAATCTACACTCTTGTCATTCTGTATGCTTAATCTCTAAAAGCTACCTATATTTTGCACTGGCTTGATGTGATTAAGAAAAATGCTAGAAATTACTTGTATGGCAGTGAACTACAATCAAGGCCATAAATGCCAGTCATGATATTTTCAATATTGTTGGTTATATTTAAAGTTTCCTTACAATAAACAACACTTTTATATATAAAAATCTATGTTTATTGATATTGTAGTTGTCTTTTAATTCTATTACCATAAAGTTACAAGTGACCTATTTATATTCATTTATTAAAAAATTCATAATTCTTAACACTTTCATGCTGATTTTCATAAATGACATTATATGGATGCTCTGTCTACTCAGAACAGATGACATGTTGATGTGGTAATTGCCATAACTATTTTATTTGATGATTTGCTTGTATTTTGTAGCTGGGAAAAAGCTGTGGAGTTACAAATTTAGGGTAATCAGAGACTCTGGATTTTCTGATTCCCAAAATACAGCTTCATGTTGCAGCAGTTTTATTGTGTTGCTCTTGGGCACTGGATGATTTCTAGAATTTTCTTTATTGGTAAATTCAGGGGGGCTTAACCAACAGTAACAGGTTATCACTTTTTAAGTTTCATCTAAATCATTATATCCTTATCTGTCAGCACTTGGGATTTCTCCTGGATCTCTTCATATGTACACTTCAAACATGCCAGGCTTCATGTCATAAATGTGGTGAGTGTTAAACTGAAGAATTAAATCATACCAAGTTACTGATTTTTTTTTACAGACCTTTCAATAAAAAGTAGACAATTCTATCATTTTAAACAACACTGTCAGGTTTACCTTATAAGATTGTGTCGATGCTTAAGTTACCTGATGCTTCTGTTATTAAAGATTTTTATTGTCCTTGTTTGTAGTCAGGCCACTAAAGGAATGGACTTTGGCAATTACTTGGCACATATGTTTGTGTTTATCTCCTCTCTTCCCAACCTCAGCAGTGGTTTATAATCTGCAGATGAGTTAAAGTAATTTGACAGATATTTAAGTTCTAAATAGAAAAAAAAAAAAAGAGAAAAAACCCACTCCAATGAGTTTGTTGAAAATATGCCCCACTGAGTGAGGAGAGAAAATCCTGAGAGAAATCCTGTATGAGAGGCATTCATGGGTTCACGTGTTTTACTAACCAGAAGAGAATCCACATGGCAGCAAACAGTTGTTTATAAATGCCTTAACCATGGGGAAAAAAAATCTGATTACAGCCCTGTAGTTGATCACAAGACACAAACTCTGGGGCAAGCAAGATTCCTTGATCCTGATGCTGCTGCCTTAAGTTTTAGCTTTTGTATTTTCCAGATCAGTACTGCTTTAGTGTAAAACTCTTAAAATTCCACAGCCTGTCAGCTCCTGTTCTCCTGTTTTATCCAGACAAAACAATTTCTCTCTAGGCCTGAAACCCAAGGCCACTTTATTTTCACAAAGCCCTGAAAATGTAAACAACAGTGAAGTGGGGGGGAAACTTGGGGACTCCACCACCTGAAGCTGTAATTGGATAATTGGACAATAAACCTCTGATATGCAAATGGACCAAACTTATATCTGTCTGAAAAAATGTGTGACCATTGTTTATCTTGGGTGTAGTCTCTGCAAGACTCCTGCACTGCCCAAGGTGTACCCTGGGAAGGCCTCCAATAAATCCCTACCCTTTATCCTCTAACTCTGTCTAACCTCTGTTCTAGGTCAGCCTCTCCAGGCATCAATGCTATAAATTTTTAAATGTCAAATGACGTTGTGCTCCATGAGATTTAATTCAAATACATCTGAAATAAACAATTCTGAAATCATTCCATTCTGGATTTCCTGTTTAAGGTGCAGAAGTGACCAACTGTGGAAGTCTTGAGGCAAACCTCTGAAGAGTATTGTGAAATCATTTACAGCCTAAACCACTGTCACTCCATCTTCTTCCCTCATGTTGTCTTTTCTACTCAATAAAGACTATTCTGTTCCTTGCTGGAATGGTGGGTTTAGGGGTTTTTTGTTTTGGTGATTTGGTTTTGTTTGGCTTGAAATGTTTGGTGCTTTAAGCTTTCTGTAAGGTGACTCTGCAACAGTTATGTCATGGTTGTGCCATTTTGTAGTCCATGGCACACTTGCCATGACAAACATTATTGTTTATTCAATATCAAGAGTTATCAGATGTGCAAAATCAGTATCTTCTGGTCATCCTCCACAAACTTGACAATTCTTAGTCTTCTTTTTTCAGACACTGCATGTGATAGCATTTGCTGAAAAAAGTGCTTTGCTGGAAGTCAATTTGCCACAGCAAAGACATTCTTACATGCTCTTGCTGAAGTTTTTATGTTAGTTCAAAGCTCTTTTTATCCAATCATACATGTGATGATTATAGATCTGTAGTTTTTTGAGTTTCTAAGATACTTTCCTGTGTCTATGGTTCTCAGCTATTACTCCAGCGAGGAATTGCCTCTCTGTATGCTGAGTATGTACAGATCTGTGCTTTTGACTGTCTTAAAAAATTTAGGATCATCTTCAAATCATTCTGAGAGTTGTATTTCCTTCAGGTACATACCAGGGCTTTTCCCAAGTTCTTAATCTACTTTTTGGCTCAGAAAGATGCTTAGCACGTTGGACACTCTCACTTAATGGACTGAAACAAAGCTGAATAATCTTGAAAGGGTATGAAAAGCCTAAAGAAAAATAGATTTTAACATTGTCTCTTCCTTCACACCATTTCTCTCCCTTGAAATTATCTTTCTCCTGGCAGCCAGGTGAAGAGCCAGTGGCAGTAGGGGGATAAAGGCAAGTGGAGTGACTGACTGGGTCTGTGCTGGGACACAGTGGCTGGGCAGCCACTCTCCCTTCCTCATCCCCTTTGTCCCAGCCCTGCCCCTTCTCTGACAGCAAATCAAAATGAGCTGGAGTGCAGTTCTGGCATTGCCATGGCTGTGTGAATACAATGGGTAGGGTTCTGTTCCTTCCAGAGAACTGGTAGAGGCCTATGTGTGAGTAGCAGAACAGGGAAAAGACAAAGACCAAACTATTACATAAAATGAAGACCATATAAAAACTCTGCCATTAGGTTCTACTGGGTCATTGCGACAGTATCTGCTGACTCAACATTTTCTTACTGAGGTAAATTAAATTAGGACAGCCTAAAAATAGCATAATTCATGATATGAATACTTTGTTCTTTCTTCTTTGAAGGTACTGAATTCTTTCGGCTAGGCAGCTGTGAAGTTTTGGGAGAGGACAATGCTCTGTGTGGGTCTCTGTGGATGACTGTTTTCCTGGCAGCCGAGTGAGCCTTTGGCACCTGCTCCCTCACATCTCTGAAGATGCAGGAAACTCAGTTCTGATAAATGTCTTATCTAGAAAAATCCATCCAGCTTACCAAGAAGCTCTATATTCTTTTCCTCTTTGTTGCTTTGTCCTTGTGGGGTCAGGTAGTGTGACTATCTTAAGCAACCTTAGCTAGACTGAACCATTAGTTTTTGGCTCCATCTCTATAGCTGTATCTATCACAGGAAATGTTATGTGCCTGAGATATTTGCTAGCACTGAGGCACTGAATGACCAACACTCATACTGTTTTCCAGTATTTTTCTGGGCTCATTTATAAGCTGTCTAGGAAGCTTTTTTCAGCTTTCCATATGGGGTGGCCATATAAAGATGGCCAATTGAGAATAGTCCTTGGCCTATGTTAGTTCCCAAACCAGATTTGAAAATCCTTAGCTACTGGCCTGTGCAAAAACTGTACAAGGGCAATTCTAAAATGAATCATATACAGTACACATGATTGTATTCCAGTGCCCAGAAACACTCAATTTACCAACCAGCACAGAGGAAACCTACAGCTCTTCCGTAATCTCTTCTTGACTTGTTTTTCTGCAAGCTTTGAGCTGGGACGGAGCAGATTTTTATTTATCACTCTTCTGGTTTGTTTTCTGATATGTGAAGCATTTATTTTTTTTCCAAATACTACTGTCAGTTTTAGTCTTGCTCTATCTTTGTAGGTAAAAAATGTTTAGCTAAGACTGGAATCTGTGCCGTGATGACAGAAAATAAATTTCTCATCAATTCCTGACCTTTCTTGGAAGAGAAAAAAAATAATATCTGCCCTGTAATTTATTCTATTTCTCCTCAATTCGAGTTACTGCAGGAAGAGAGTGAAATTTCTCTTCTAGCACTCAGGAGAGAACTTCTTTCCTGGTAGCAGCAAGTTTTCTTTTCCTTTGCTCTTCATTCCCAAGAGAATCTTCTGTGAGGAGACTGAGGATGTGAAGTGCAGAGGTAGGATGCTGTTGGGAACGAGGACAGAGCCAGCCACCAGTGCAGCTAGCCATGAATGGCCACTGGAAGAGAGAATGAGTGCAAATTGCTCTAGGAGATACTCAGGTTATTGTGAGAGGAGAAAACTTAATGAGAGGCAGAGTGGCTGCAGAACAGAGGCTGCCATGTTGGTAGGAGTAGAAGCTCTTGTGAGCAGGGTTCTTGTGATGTTTGGAGGAGTATTTAGTTCTTACTGAGGGTGGATGTGAAGGCTGATGTGAAAGCTCCTGTAGCAGGACTAAAATAATGATATGCTGTATTTCAGAGAGTCAGCAGTGACAGCCATGTCGTAAGGGCAGGACTGACTTTGGATGGGAGGGATTAAAAGTGGAGATAGGCACAAACCCAATATATAACATATTTTACTAATACAACTTTGACTGAAAAACTACCTATTTTATAAATCTACTTTGTGGCTGGCAATTTTAAGAGGTAAATAGCTAAGATGCAAATTAATCAGTATTTTCTAATTATAGTCTCTCCTGTTTGTTTTGTGCTTCTTGGTAGCCACCTGTAATGTGACAATACCTCAAGACTGACACTTCCCAATCCCCCACCTTATTTTCTACCTTTTACAGCAGCAGAAGCAACTGAATCAGAGCTACCAAGAGTGCCTGTGTTACACAGTATTGATTCATTCTCTGAGCACCCATTCATTTGGGCATGGAGTAAGGCGAGGTAGGGTGTGTGGAGGGGGAGTAATGATTTAATTAGAGACCAGGCATTCAGAGCAAGGAGTATGGCATTGACATAATCTTAATTCTGAAATTTAGATTATACATACTTGCCTTGGGCCAATGGGGTTAATAAGTAAGCTTTGGTAGTTTTGTGTGTCTTGCTGTCATCTACTGCATGGACTACCTGCCCCTTTACTTATTTTCCTTTCCATCCTCACTGAGTAAATGTTAACTTAATGTATGCAAGGGAGAGGTAGATTTGAAAACAAGAAAGCTGTTACATGTCTCTTTTTAGAATTTCAAAACAGTTCAGACAGTCATCTTTACAAGATGTTAATCTCAGTCCTAAGCAGGATTCATATTTTTGTGCTTTCTGGGTATGTCAGATTCCAGTGCAATAGCGAGGCTCTAATTCAGCAGTGGTGTTTACTTGTCTAGACCTGTGTCTGGAATCTGGGCCAGTGGATCTCAGAGGACTGGGCTTCATAGCTCACACTCATGCATGAAACTTCTGCAGAGAACTGTGACTCTTCACAGCAAAGAGCTGTGAAGCTATTTTGTTTTGGGCCCAAAAAGTATGTAGCAGGGTGGAAATGTGCTCCATAAGAAGATTCATACCCTTTAGGCCAACAGACTTCTTCTGAAGGAAAATGGGGCTTGAGACAGGATTTTGAGTCTGCTGAATCCAGCCTCTGCCATTTCCATCTTCCACACTGTGCAGTGGGAGCTTTCAGAAGGGTTTTACCTTGCAAGGGCTGTGCCACAGGCACAGAAGGCAGTTTGCAGAGTGCAGACAGCTGCATGCCCAGGTCTTCTGCCCCACCTCCACCTGGCGGTGCAGGGTCTGCGCTGAGACTCATTAAAGCCCAAGAAGCTTAGATGTCTCTCCAAAGAGCCTAAAGGCTCTTCAGATGTGTAAGGGAGATCAAAAGAGAGGGGGAAGAAACACAGCCTTAAAATTCATGTTATTGTGGAGTGGTGTAAAAAAGACGGTTCCTGGTTTACCAGTTTTCTATTTATTAAAAGAATGTATTTTAGAGAGGGGATGCCATGAAAGCTTTCTTTATATAAAGATGTATCAGCTATTTAGAAAAAGGCTGAATTGTAAATATAGGGAATGTGAGCTTGTGGGATGTGGAGTAGACAGCTGATAGTATAATAAGCTGTCTAGTCACTTAATATTTGAATCTCAATATTTCTTTTAAGATTATTTTCCTCAAGGTACTTATTTAAATAACTCATGTTTTCAAATTGGCAGAATGATCTGTAAAGGTCGTTAAGCACATGTTTGTTTGGTCATTAAGCACAGAAGATTCTGAGTTAATTCCATGGCACTGGCTTTTCTACTTTCTTTTAAAGCTAAACTTGCTTACACAGAGTAGCAGTTTCCAGTTCACACTGCAGAAGATACTGGGTGTTTTTCAGATCAATGTGTCTCTTCAAACAGTGCCTGCAGATGGCAATGACTTTACCAACAGGCAGGCTCGTACTTCGTGGAAAAGGCACATCTCGAACTGATGTGCCAACGACACCTGCAGACCAAGTGTGTTGTGATGCCAAGGACAATTAGGGTTCGATTTCCTTCTTTTCTTTTTCCTTGTGTTACCTTTGCAGGCCTTGTCGGCCTGTGGGAACAGCAGTCCGGCATTCCCTCTAGTGGCCACTGACCGAACAGGGAACCGTTTCTCTTTAACTTCTGTTCACCTTTTATCTCTTATTTTCACGCACAGCTTTGTTAGCAAGCCTGAAAGACAGAACTGTTGCACAAATTACAGCAAAGGTTCTGAGACAGCATTTAAGACAAAGATTCTCCTTTCTGGAATGATGTTGACAACAGGGTAAGAAAGAAATGCATTTCTTGGAAAAACCCTACAGCTGCAAAATACTGTAACTGTCCATCAGTTTCTAAAATATTCTGAGTTGTGTGTGTACTTGCTTCGTATCACATCACGCACAGTAATTAAGCTAATTGTGATAAAGATGTGGTGTCTGGAGGAGTCTCGTCTCTGATTTAGTGGCTAAGTGGGAAAATGTCTTTATGGTAATGTTTAACCAAACTGCACTGTTGTTTTGGCAATAAAGGTATGGCACTCTCTGGGAAGCACTGCTGGACTGATAAACCTGCAGGGATTTAATCTGTTTTCTCCTCCCCACCCCAACCTGCACTCTGGGCCTAAG
>VZRX01008777.1:9214-21757 GCA_013398075.1 Notiomystis cincta | reverse complement strand
TTTTTTTTTTTTTTATTTTTTTTTAATCTAGAACTGTGCAAACATCATTTGAAAGCTATTTACATTTTGCACCTCTCTCTTCTACTAACAGGAGCATCAGCTGGTGGAGATGTGCAGTGTGCAGCTGTAATTTATGATTTGGCATCCACGTTTGATTTAGGTGTAAAGTGAAAACCAAACAAACCTCCCATTGTTCCAAAACCTCCCCACGGGCAATGGTAATAAATCTAATTTCTTCTTGGTAAAGGAGATCTCTTTAAGCCTTCCCTGCAGGTATTAAAATATTGTTTCCACTCTGGATCTTCCTGCCCTGGTGCTGAGTTGCAGTTTGCTGCTGTGGTGAGTGGGAGCAGCAAGAAGAGACCTTGATTTTCATCAGAGAAGGCAGGAGGGCGCTGAGACAGAGCAGAGCTGCTTCTTCCTGCCATCCCCACTGCACTGCAAGATGAGCTGGAGAATATTTTTCAAAAAGAAAATATTTCAGACCATCTGAACTCGGATGCAGAAAAAAGCCGGATTTAAGTTCATCCTCCCCTTGCTTTCTCTTCCAAGTTCCTCTCCCATCCGTTAAATCCTGGGAGTCAGCAACCAGCCGGACACGAGCCCTCAGATCCTGTGGGATATCCTCATTTCTTATCCTCCAGCCTGGCCCCTGGGCCCTTGAGTGAGAGGAGCCACAGAAGAGGCTCTGCCAGAGAGGCTGAGTGAGGCTGCTGGAGCGGGAGCTGCTGGGGTCCCGTGGCATTCCAGGGGGGGCACTTCCATTCCAGCGTCTGTGGGAGAGGGGCTGTGCCCCCGAGTGTCTGTGGGAGAGGGGCTGTGCCCCCCAGCCCCCCCTGTGCCCCCCAGCCCCAGGTGAAGCAAGCAGGGTTTCCCTAAGAGCCCAAGGTCAGCGCCAACACGACTTGAGGAAGCTGCAGGAGCTGCTGGGCCCTGCCAGCGCCAGCTCAGTTCACGGCTGCGCTCTCGGGCTGGGCCCCCAAAATCTGGGAGAAGAACTCCAGGGCCAGGCGGACGTGGATGGGCACGAAGACGTAGGCTGTGTACACCACCATGGCCACCACGGTGACGGTGATGGTGTGGAACATGGACTGCTCCCAGGGCTCCAGCACGTAGCTGCACGTCACCAGCTGGTACTGGTAGTACAGCCAGTACAGGTAGTCCTTCACCCTCTTCACATCCATCTTCAGCTCCAGGGCCGCTGCAGAAGACCTGGAATGACAGGGAAGTCGGGATTACAGCTGGGATATCCCATGGAACTGCCACACAAACTCATTTTCTGAGGTATCAGTGGCTCCAGCTCGCCTGGAGCAAAGGAATCGTTGAGTTCTGCAGCTGCTGCTCAGTTATTGGAGCTGTGTCAGCTGGGCATTCCCAGTTCCCAGAAAAGCTGTGGCTGCTCCATCCCTGGAAGTGTCCAAGGCCAGGTTGGAGCAACCTGGGATAGTGGAAGGTGTTCCTGCCCATGGCAGGGGTGGAACAGGATCATTAAACTCCCTTCCAACCCAAACCTTCCTGTGATTCTATCAATTCCCACATTCCAAGTGTGCTTTACTATTAATTCCTTCTGGAAATCAGGGGAATAACCATTTAAAAGGAAAGGCTTTGGGCCAGCTTCCATAAATATTCCATAAATTCCATGTATCCCCCAGAATAAAGATGAGATTAAAACAACTGCTCTGTAACAACTCCTCTGCTTACTCCAGATAATCATTTTTATTGTTCTGCAATTGTTGGGAATAAAGAAAAGAGAAGTTATGAAAGAGAGAGGGACAAAAAAGTGATTTCTGATGGCAGAAGAATTTTTTTCAGCTCATTCCAAAGAAATGAAAAACATTACAGATTAAAAGAGTATTTAATGGAAATTACAAGTCTAGGGAAGATTTTCCTCTTGGGTAATACCTTTATGCATTCATTGTTCCTTGCTCCACTTGGAAAAAAGAATGGCTGAGGAAAAAAGAATTAATGAGGAAATAGGTTTTGCTGCCACTGTTCACTGTTAAATGTGCTTTTTAAACAATTTTAAACGCAGACTAAACCCATCAATTTAGAGAAAATGGAATAATAAGAAACTGTACAAGGCCTTACAGAAGGATTCTGTTATTTTGGGGTTTAGGGATGTTCCAAGCACATCAGTCCACAGGGAATTCAGCAGATTTCCCTGCTGGAAAACCTTCCAATGTCCCATTTTGTTCTACACTTGTGCTGCCTGAAATGCCAGGAACAAAGAGGCTCGGGCACATCCCATCTCTCTGCTCTGGAGTTGGTGTGAGTTGGGGGCAGCAGAACTCCCTCAAAGCAATGAATCCTGAAGCAGCACTGGGAAATTTGCAGCCTGGGATCAAAATAATGATATTGGTCAAAAATATTACAATATTCAGTGTTTTCCTGCTCTGTCCTGGGGGGGATGTGAGGATTTACCAAAGGGAAGACAACTTTCCCCCCTTAATTCTCCCAAAGCATTTCCTTCACTTCCATCTTCCCGTATTTCCTAGACCTACAAACGTCCTACAACGCTTTTCTGCTAAAAGAGCAGCATTTTCCACTGAGGAGGGGAAGCTCTCCCTGTTCAGTGGGAAGGGAAGGGGAAGGAGGAGAAGGAGAAGGAGAAGGAGAAGGAGAAGGAGAAGGAGAAGGAGAAGGAGAAGGAGAAGGAGAAGGAGAAGGAGAAGGAGAAGGAGAAGGAGAAGGAGAAGGAGAAGGAGGAGAAGGAGGAGAAGGAGGAGAAGGAGAAGGAGGAGAAGGAGGAGGAGAAGGAGGAGAAGGAGGAGGAGAAGGAGGAGAAGGAGAAGAGCCCTCTCCCACTCTCCAGGATTATGGGATTTACACTGGGGTTGGGGCTGTGCTGGTCAAACTCATCCCTTCCGTGGGTAAATCCCTGCCCTGCACAGGGCAGTGCAAGGCTGGAGCCCTGCTGGGCGTGTTTGAGTGACCAGAGCTGCACAGACTCTTGTTCCTCTCCATCCAGAGCTAGTGTGAGCACAGCCAAAGGCAGGAAAAGCATTCCCAAGGGTGACTTTACTGATATTCCAGGCTGCAGCCTCACCAGCATCGCTTGCAGGGACACATGAATAAAGGATGGGGTAGTTCAGGTGATGAGCAGCCCTCTGGCTTGAACCAAAGCCCCCATCACCCTTTTCCCAGCCTGGGGATTGCATTTCCACACAGCTCCAGCACAGCCTGGCTTTCTTTGCTTCTCCCAGCTCCCAGTGTGAGGGAGTAATTCCATCCCCAGGCACTCAGACCTTCTGGAATTCCAGGGGGAACACGAGCTGCCTTCCTGCCGAGGCTCTCTGGGCTCCTAATGAATGCTGGAGGCCGGGGTAAGTAAAAGGCAAACAGCAAATTGCAGTCTGTGCCCTCAGCACTCCCCCTGCTCTCCTCCCTTGGCAGGGAGCTGTGCAGGGATAACACAACCCCAGCTGCATAATTTATAAAGGAAAACACGGGAGGGGAAGGGAGAAAAAGCCATTTGAAAGCAGTGAGAGCCCCCTGTGGCACAGATCCCTGGGGAAGGGACAATCTGCATCCCTTTAGGCCCAGTGTGAGGAATCAGGAGCAGCCCTCCAGAGGTCTGTGGTGGCAGCTTTACCAGCCAAATTAATAGCATTAATTAATTAATAATAACTGTAGCAGCAATCAAAGGGAATAGCAGATCACTGCACAAACTTTGGAGGCTAAAAATCCCTGTTTTAAACAGGATTTGTCCTAGAGAGGCTTCACTTCCATTGCTGTGTTTTGCTATATTTCTGCTGGCACTCCAACTTGAAAGGGCCCTGAGTTATTCACTCCCCAGTTCCCACTATCCCAGAGCAGGAGATAATTTGTTCTAATGCAATTTTAGCTCAACATTCATTTCTCTACAAATTCAGATTTAAACACTGGGAGGTGTTGTGGAAATGCCTCCCTGTTTAGAGGCCACGGGACTCTTAGAGCCAGCTATGAGTGAAATGAAGAGAATTCAGCTCCTCTTAAGCAATATTCAGATTATTTGCAGCAGTTGCACCTCCAATGGAAAAAAAAATGCAAGAAGAGAAACCTGTAAAGCAGCTTTTACTGATTTAAGTGGCTGCCTGATTTTCTTGCTTGTTGACACATGTCTCTGATTAGGGCAGCTGGAAAGATAAACCATCCTCCAAATATCAAGGTTTCACTTCAGAGCATGCCCAATCTCCCAAATTTCTTTATTAATGACTTTATTTTCTGGAGTCAGAGCTTGGGAGCTGGAAGATGCCAGTGTAAGGTCCTTTACTATGTCATTTCTGCTTTGAGCAGCTGGGATTTGGGGAATTTTGGTCCCAGTTTCGTTCTGCAACTCTGACCTGTGGCCGTGCTGGGAAATTCCTGTGGGAAGAGACATTCTTGCAGGGGAACTGGGAGAGACTGGTTTCCAAAGAATGCTTGAAAAACACCTTTATGCCCTCAGCAGGAGGGGTTGGTCACACATAGAGGGAAAAAGGGTTTCCAACATATATTCAGGAGAAGTTTATCTGGGGTGGGGAAAAACAGAGCCTGGAGCTGGAAATGGCCCCGTGGTCACCCAACAGGTGATCTCTGCTGCTTCAAATGCAAAGCAGGGACGAGGTGAGAAATAAAAGCAGCAAACAATCAATCCATCCCCAAAATGCACATTTTAATTGGCTAAAAATTGGCCATTTGCTGAATAATTACTGGGACAGCCCGGCAGGAAGAGCTGGTGGGGTTTGCAGCATCCTGAGGGATTCCTCTCATGCTGGAGCTTAAATCAAATCCTGCCATGAGGCCCTGGGGGTTTCACAGTCCCACCTGAGATCAAATCCTGCCACGAGGCCCTGGGGGTTTCACAGTCCCACCTGAGATCANTCCAAAGAATGCTTGAAAAACACCTTTATGCCCTCAGCAGGAGGGGTTGGTCACACATAGAGGGAAAAAGGGTTTCCAACATATATTCAGGAGAAGTTTATCTGGGGTGGGGAAAAACAGAGCCTGGAGCTGGAAATGGCCCCGTGGTCACCCAACAGGTGATCTCTGCTGCTTCAAATGCAAAGCAGGGACGAGGTGAGAAATAAAAGCAGCAAACAATCAATCCATCCCCAAAATGCACATTTTAATTGGCTAAAAATTGGCCATTTGCTGAATAATTACTGGGACAGCCCGGCAGGAAGAGCTGGTGGGGTTTGCAGCATCCTGAGGGATTCCTCTCATGCTGGAGCTTAAATCAAATCCTGCCATGAGGCCCTGGGGGTTTCACAGTCCCACCTGAGATCAAATCCTGCCACGAGGCCCTGGGGGTTTCACAGTCCCACCTGAGATCAAATCCTGCCATGAGGCCCTGGGGATTTCACAGTCCCACCAGCCCTGACTCTCAGTGTGGGCAGGTGCAAATGCCAGAATGGATTTAAACTTGTCTGATCTGTAAATTTTGGATGTTGGAAGAGGAATGGGTGATCACCCTCCTGGGATTGGGATAGAAATCCCATCTGCAGGTTGCTGATGTGGAACTGTTCTTATTTGTAACTTCCCTGGGTTCAATGGCTTTGTCCTGCTGAATACCCTGATTTTTCCACAGCACCAGTGGTGTCCTTCCTAAAGCTGACACAATTCTGGGATCATCCTAGGGATTTTATGCAGGCAGACACCTCCAAGTGCAGACAGAACCAGGAAGGGATTCCCATCNCCCATCCCATCCCATCCCATCCCATCCCATCCCATCCCATCCCATCCCATCCCATCCCATCAGGCATTTCCTTCCCTGTTTCATTCCATGATCATGGAGCAGGGGGGTGCACAAGGAATGAAATGCAGTGGATCAGCAGCTGGGCAGGAACTGAGATGAGGCAGCAGATTCCAGGGAATCCAGAGCCCAGCATTTCCTGGGAACACCCCTCAGCCCATGCATCCCTCGGGCTGTGGAGCAGTGGAGCAGCAGCTCAGCCTGGGGAGCAAGCAGAGCCCTCAGGCTCCTCTGGCACTCCCAGGTGGACCTTTTCTCCCAGGGAGGAAATTCCAGATGGAATGGGAATGAGAAGAGCAGTGACAATCCCAGCGCAGCTCCCACTGAGGACAATGCACCTCAAAAACCACCTTGAGTGCAGATTTTAATAAATAACCCTGCCTGGAACTCTGGAGTGCACAGCAGAGTGAGGCAATCCTGATTTCTGTCCTTCAGCTGCCCAAATTAGCACCTCAGCACCCTTGGCCATCCATTACTGAGCTCCAGGAAATGTAAATCCCTTCCACATGTCCTGTACAAGGCCAGGGTGAAGGTCTGAGCTGGGGAAATTTTAATGCTCAGCAATTCCATGTGGGTGAACATGGTTTGACTGAGCCTGTGGGGTTCACTGAATAAAAGATCTTCCAGGGGTGGAAGGGGCAAGGCAGAAAGACAAAATACACCTCAAAAACCACCTTGACCTGCAGATATTAATAAATAATCACCCCTGGAACTCTGGAGTGCACAGCAGAGCCTGTGGGGTTCACTGGATAAAAGATCTTCCAGGAGTGGAAGGGGCAAGGCAGGAGGAGCAGTGGTGATTTCAGCTCTGCTCCTGGCTCAGGAGAAGGAATTCCAGCATCTTCCTAATCCTCAGCACCAACTTCCTTCCTGCTGGCCTCAGTGGGAGCACACAGGGGCTCCTTTGGTTCTTTCAAATGTTACATCCTGCACACAAGACCCAGGATTTTCCCTGTTCAGGAAAGCTTCCTGTTCCCTCTGGGAGCTTCAAACCCCTCCTGGAACAGCAGAACCACCCCTTGCACAAAGTCTGACCCAGCTTCCTCATCTCCAGATCCTCCTGTGTGCTCCTCCTGCAGCAGTCCTGGGCTCCCAAACTGGGAGCAGCTCTGCCTGGAGCACGAGGAGGATTCTGGAGCACGAGGAGGATTCTGGAGCACGAGGAGGATTTTGGAGCACGAACATTCCTGCCTCACCAGCTGGTGGAAGAACAGCCTGAGGAGTGCTGAATTTGCTCCTGCAGCTGGGTTAAGTACACATGTGGAGTGCAGGATGGCCTAAAACATGGTGGAAAAGTCCCTTTAAATGAGATTTTTGTCCCTGAGGAAAGCAGAGTTTGCTCTGCAGCACCCCCAGGGATGTTGGATGGGCAGGGATGGACGGAGGTTCCTCAGTGCTCGCTGCCAGCACAGCGCGTGGAGGAGCTGAAGTTCAGGCTGATTTCATTCCCTGCCTGCCCCTGACAGCTGGAGGCTGCTCCCAGCAAAGCCACAGCTCTGAACAGCTCAGAGCCCCAAACTTTGCAGCCTGGCTGATTCCTCAGTGCCCAATCCCATCCTTGCTCAGGAAAAGGACAAGGTGCAGCTTCTCTGTAACAACAACACTCCCGGAGCAGCTCTGTCCCATTTTCTCCCAAGGCCAAATTAATTTTTCAACGATTTTCCTGTTCTTCCCTCCCCTGAAGTTTCCTCAGTCGCTTCCTTACATAACCAGCAGCTCCTTGCAGTTTATGTACAGAACCCTTCCTTTCCAGCTTTCCTGGGCTGGGCTCTGGTCCTGCCCCTGTGGCAGGATTTGTACCTTGGAGCAGAACAGGTGAGCAGAGGAGATGGGGAAAAGGGAAAATTGAATCCCAGGGAAACCTTTCCCTGTATTTTGAGTGTAAATAGAATTCAGGAACGGGGTTTTGAACAGAAATATTCCCAAGCAAAGCCTCAAATTTGGGACTGGAGGCCAGCACCAGGTTTAAATTGCAAACACTTAAAAATTGAGAGTTCTCAAAGAACTGTTCCAGGAATCTCTCAGAGGAGTCTTGCCTTTGCTCCTGGTGACAAACCTCAGCTCCTTGTGAGATTTGGGACATCATCTGCATCCTTTGAAGGCTCTCAAGTTCAGGAGGTTGTGTAAACACATCAATCTACCAACAAAATAGCTGAGATGTCTGGGCTCTAACAAAAAAGGGTTGACTTTCAGCTGTCGCCCTTATTTTATTCAGACTTCTTTGCTTTGCTCTGAGTCATTTCTGGGGCAGCTGAAAGTAACAGCTTGGGCTGTGTGTAACGTGAGGAGGTGAATATTGTCATAGCTATGACAGGTATTAGTGGAAAATGGGACCAAACTCTTGTGCAAGGGCATCTCCCCTGAGATCTCGTGAGAGGAAGCAGAGTTGCACCGCTCCAGTCACTGCTCCAGAAGGGGAAGACAAAAACTGAAGCGAGATTCTTGCAACAGCTAAGAAATAAAACAGGAGATGCATTTTTTCCATGGATTTAACTCCATCCATGCAGGGGGGAAGAGCTTCCTTTGCAGGCCACTTCCTCCCTGTGAGCAAACAGGTTTGGACACACAGAGCTGTTGATATCCATGAACCAAACTAACAGCTCCCTAAAATGTGGCTTGGCAGGACCCAGAGCAGAGCCCTGGCTGCCTCTCAGCCACCTGGAGCTCTCTGTGCTCTGCTGAGCGCTGCCCCACCCGTGCTGGATGCTCTGGAGGGGTGGCACAAGCACTGCTCCCCAGGCAGCCTTTCAGCTCATCCCCCAGTCCTGCTGGAATAACATCCATGCTCCGTGCCCTGCTTTTCTCCACTAAACCTGCACCACCCAGAAATCCCTCCGAGGGCTCATGGAATTCCTCTCCAAAGGCAATATCTGTACCCTGCTCGTGATGGCAGTGAGAGAAGGAAAACCAAGCATCCCAATCCCTAAAGCATTAAAATCCGCGTAAAAATCCCTCCAAGTCCCTTGTGCTGACTAAGCAGAGCCCAAGCATTTACTGCAGGGGTTCTCCTCCATATTATCCAAGCTTTTTCCAGCAGGGAAGGCAGGACTGGCACCTGCTTCCCACTGAAGGCAGCCACCAGCAACTCTGAGAACACCAAAGGGCAAAAATCGGCCAGCAATGAGAATTCCCCGCACTCGGTGGGAGCAGCACGGTCACCTTCCCTCCTCCGTCACCCCCCACCCAGCGCGACCTTCGCACTCCGGGCTCTTTGCCTCGTTTTTAGGGAATCCCTAAGGAAAAGCATCTTCCTGACAGCCGGACCGGCGCCTGGAAATCCCCGGCTGCAGGGCTGCAGCAACAAGTCAGAATCTCGGAGAGCTTTGGCTCGGAAGGGACCTTAAAGCTCCTCTCGTCCCACCCCTGCCGCGGCCAGGGACGCCTTAAAGCCGGAGAGCCCTGGCTGGAGGCTGCGGCTGCGGCCGGAGCGCCCGCAGCTCCCGAAGGAAGGCACAGCCCAGCCCCGCTCCCGGGCCTGCCCCCCGCTCCTTACCGAGCTCGCCAAGGTCACCGGCCCCTGGCCGGGGGATGCTCCGGGACGCGCCTCCGCCGCGATGCCCTTGGGCGAGCCGAGCTGAGCGGGGAATGAGCGCCGGCACCGGGAGCACCGGGCTGCGGGAGCACCGGGCTGCGGGAATGCCGGGGCTGCGGGAATGCCGGGCTGCGGGAATGCCGGGGCTGCGGGAACGCCGGGCTGCAAAACACCGGGCTGCGGGAATGCCGGGGCTGCGGGAGCACCGGGCTGCGGGAATGCCGGGGCTGCGGGAACGCCGGGCTGCGTGAGCACCGGGCNTCTCTCCCTCCCCTCTTCCCTCCTCCCTAGTTCCTCACCTCCCGCCCGCTCGCTCCTGTGGCCGCGGCCCCGGGCCGGTCCCTCCGCCCCGCCCGCTGCCGCTGCCGCAGCCGCTGCGCTCGGGTTTGCGGCGCCGGGGAGCGGGGGAGGAGGAGCGGCGGAGCCGGGCTCGGGGAAACCCGTGGGATGGAGCTGGCTGGCACCTCCGGGCCGCCAGCTGTTTCCCTGGAGCGCCGTGTTTCCCTGGCTTTTCCCGGCGCCGGCGCCATGCGCTCGGCGGCCGCGCTGCGGGACGCGGGGCCGCGCCAGACGTGCCCCGCACGGAGCGGCTCATATCGCGACAGACACCCTTCCTATCGCAGCCCTCCATCGCGACAGACACCCTTCCTATCGCAGCCCTCCATCGCGACAGACACCCCTGCAGCGCGGTTTTCCTGCCGAGGGCCGGCGGGTGCCTGCGAGCATCCCGGCCCCGAGGGAACGAGCGGGGAGGAGCTGCGGCTGCAGCGCGGGGTTCCGGCGGGAGGAGAGGGGCTGGGGATGATCTCACAGCCCTCGGGTACCCCCAGGGGAGCGGTTTTCAGAAGGGAGAGACAGGGATGGACGAGGACAACCTTTCCCTGAAATCCTCGGGAGTAAACACAACGTGACCCCGCCAACCCTGAGGCTCAGGGCTCTGTAGTTTATCCTGTCCCGGAGACAAAATAACGCAGAACTTAACTTCGCATTTCAAGTGAGAAATAAAAGTGTCAGAAATGCTTTCCCCCCCTAAATTTTTCCCTGGGGCAGCAGGATTCCAGCACAACCTCCCTCCCTCCCTGAACAAAGCGTCGCCGTTCTGGCACCCCCCGGTGCCTTCCGACCACAGAGGAATGCGGAGCGTTTCGAGGGCCACAGGTAAGAGCTGGTATTAAAGCTGTTCTTTTCCTGCTCGAACACATTTTAACGACGCTTTAAAGCCGCTCTTTCCTCGGCGAACACCTTTAAAAGGCACTTGCACAAACAGAGCCGCGCAGGTGACGGAGGGGCCGTCAGGATGTGACGCTTTCATTCCCAACCCGACAGTGCCTCTTTCTGCTCCGGCTCTTTTTATGGATGTTGGCTCTGGAGCTGATGCTTGCTGAGCCTTTGATCTGAAAATGTTCGCATGGCAGGGCTTTGTTTAAAATTTACAGAGAGTTGTGTCCCTTTCTGGCTCGGAGCTCTGTGTTGTGTCTGGGCTTGACTGGGTGGTGAAATCCCTGAGTGGGCAGAGTTGAAATGGCCCGAGTGGTTTTGCCAGCGATCAGCAGGGGGTGGGTGTCACCCAGTCCCCTAAAAATGCTGGCAAAAGCGGTTTTGGTTAGCAGGGCACTTGCTACACAAAATATCTCAAATTTGGGTGTTCCAGGGCTGTCTTTACAGGGAGGTTACAAAAAGCTGTCCCAAGTCTCATCAGCCCCCTGAGGAGCTGATACTGCCTGGCTTCTGATGGGCACAGAACCACTGAATCTTGGAATCGTCTGGCTTGGAAAATCCTCCAAGATCATTGAGCCCAAGTGTTCCCAAAGCCACCACTAAACCGTGTCCCCAAGTGCCACATCCCCACAGCTCTTGAGCCTCCCCGGGGATGGGATAAATTTAACTTTTATACCCCTTGGCAGCTGTGCCAGTGCTGGGCAGCACTTTCCAGGGAGGAAATCCACACTGAACCTCCCCTGGCACAGCCTGGGGATGTTCCCTCATCCCTTTCCCCAGAGCCCGACCCCCCTGGCTGCCCCCTCCTGTCAGGGAGTTGTGCAGAGCCACCAGGTCCCCCCTGATCCCCCCTTTCTCCCTCTGATTCCCTTCCCCAGCTCCCTCAGGATTTCTCCAGCCCCTTCACCCCCCAGGTGAACTCAGCAGTTGTAGAGGAAGGTTCAGAGGTGTAGAAATGCCTTTGACACACTCGGGCTTATCAAAGGCAGAAGGATTTGCCTTACAATGAATTTCAGATTTGCTGATAATCAAGTCTTGTTTGCCTTGAGACAGACAGGGCTGCAGGGGCCCTGCCAGGCCCTGCCGGTGTTTCCAGAGGGAAGAACCTCCCCAGGTCAGAACTGATTGGATTCAGGATTAATTCTCTTTTATGAGAAGTAGGACAGGGTTTAATCTAAAGGAGCCTGTGGTTTGATTTATCAGGCTGCTGCTCAGGGAGCCAAGGCTCTGCTTCCCCCTGAGCCTCCTGCTCTTCCTTCCCTGATCAGGAGAAGCCTCTGGCTTGTCCTTTGGAGGGAATGAAAAGCAAATTAATGAAACAGGGACAAAACAAACCCCAAACCCAACAAACCAAACCAAACCAAATCAAACAAACCTCAAAAAACCCAAAAGGAAATGAAGAATTAACTTTTCTATTACACCGGGGTTTGAAAAGGAGAAACTTCATGAGCTCAAATAAATACATTTATAAACACACCTCACCCTTGCATTTACCAGCTGCAGGATGAACCTTCTGACCCTGAGAAAAGAGCCCCAAAACCTCCCAAGGCCTTAAAATAAAAGAAGAGGAGCACAACTACATTTAATTGCCAGCTTCCTCGGGCTTACCATCCTCCTGCTGCTCGAACCTCAGCCTTCCCTGTGCTTGCCACAGTAAAAATCAGACCAAATTACCTGCATAAAGTCATTTTAAATAAGGGACTTTGTTTCCTTGTCTCCCCAGGGCTGCTGCTCTGGAGGATCTGCTCCCTTCCTGGTTTGGCCCCTGGGGATTTGTGTTAATGATTGCTGGGGATTCCAGGTTGGCTTTGGCTCCTGCAGGAAACATCCAGCTCAGCCCCTCGAGACAGGAATAAAATCCCTTCCCTGCCAGGAAGGCCAACGTGGCATTTAGAGAGTCTGGGAATATTTCCTGAGCCTTTGGACTCTGTCACAGCCCTGCAGGAATAATTTTCAGCAGGCCAGGCTCTTCCCAGCCTGGATCACGGGAGGATTTTCCAGAAGATCCAATTCTATAGAATCCCTGAATTCCAGAATGGTTTGGGTGGGAAGGGAAATGAAATCCCATCCCATCCCATCC